>VZSF01005789.1:34340-131621 GCA_013398295.1 Chionis minor | reverse complement strand
CCGGCCGAGCGGCCCCGGGCTGTGGCCCCCGCTCGGCGCCGGGGGGTGCGGGGCGCCGCGTCGGAGCGCGGGCGAAGCCGGGGGGTGGATGCGGCTTTGGGCGTCGCTGGCGGGGGCGCAGCCGGTGGTACCGGGGCTCCGGCACCGGCTCCGGCAGCAGCAGGGTTTCGGCATATCCTACGGTTAGAGCGCTCCGGAGCGTCACGAGCTGCAGCGCTTTTTTTTTTTTAAAAAACCGGTGGTATCTTGAAACATCTTCTTTGGGCTCCTTCCTACCCAAGAGCGATCTTCCCGGTTTTCTTACCGAGACCGAGTCCATCACGCCAGTTACCACCGGGGCTCCGCGCGGGGATGTGTGTGGACGTGCAGCCGAGATGCCTGAGGAGTCCTGCCCGAGTCCTTTGAGCAGGCAGGGTAATGTCTCTCTTTACAGAGCCACATTTTTCTAACAACAAACTAAAAATAACTGTGCTAAAACTAGCACTTTCCTCATTTAAAACGTGGTTCCCAAATGGCTGTGCACAGGCCTTCTGGGAGCAAGCGCTGCAGCCACGTCTGCTCCTCCTGTGTGCCCAGCTCCCGCAGCTCCTCCAGGCCCGGGGCTGCCAGCACCCAGCGCGCCTTGCTGAGTGTCCTGGGCACACATCCCATGGCACCCGGGCTCCTGCGGTCAGTCGCAGTGCCGGCAGGGGAAGGAGGGATGCCGTGGGTGCCTGTTCTCTTTTTTTATGTTTGATTTCTGACAGTCGTAACATCCCTTACAATCTGGGGAGGCGTGTGTTGTCTTTTCTCCTAACCTCATTTTCTGCACCAGCAAGACCAGTTCCAGGGATGATGGTGTAGACAGCAGTGAGGAGGGGTGGGCTCAGAGTTCAGACATAACTTCCTAAGACAGTGCAGTGCGTCTCAGGGAAGCCTTTGGACCTGAGGGGGCTGAGAAGGGATGGCTCCACCAGAGCTCTGGCGCTCCAGGGCTTGCGTGCATGGCTGGAGGGAATAAATGGGGAGCCGTGCCTCTCAATCCCTGCTGATCGGGAGGTACTATGCCGTTAAAATTCCATGTGTTGCAGCTACAGCCAGTACCATAGTCTTGCACGCCACCAAGGAAATCTTGGACGATGACTGTTTCTTTGGGATCTGTTCCTGTCTCTCCAGAGTACCCGATGTTCAGAGAATGGCTGGAGCCTGCAGTCTCTGTACTTGCAGATCTTGTGCCCAGCTCAGACAGAGCCTGGGCTTTGCCACGTTTTTCCCTCATGAGACTGGTGGATGCTCTCCACCTCTTCCTTGAGCACCGGGTAAGGAGTGTTCGCAGCAAGCAATTACCAGGGTTGGAGATCGTGATCCTGGTACATCAGTTTTCAGACGCTGAAAATAAATTGCTTCTCTGGCTTTGGGTCTCACATAGCAGGGGGAAAGGGAAACAAGAGTCTGAAACGGTTTTCCTGTGCCAATACTGGTGCGTGTTCAAGGCCAAAGGGTGGTTCTGCTGCTCGTGGATGAAATCCCTGAAAATGTTGACAGTATCCTGAGCGCAGCACAGGGTAGAGCCCACTAAAATCTGAATAAGCTGGCCCAGATTCTGTACTGACTTTTGTATCACATACCCCTCTCTGCTCCAGTGAGGTGGGGGTCAGAGCGAGTCTTGGTCTCTGTATGAAATACTGGTTGCTGAATAATACAATGTTGAAATCGGTGGGCTTGTGAAAGAAAAAGCATGTGCTGTTTCATAGGTAAAAAGAGCCAGCTTTGTTCCTGCCTGGGGGGAAAAAAAAAAAAAGCCCTTTGCTTTTTGGTGCATTGACACTTTATAATATGATATGGTGATTTCATACCTAGGACAGAGAAGTGGCTACTGAAACAAGGTCAATTTGAAAACTCTTTTTCAAAAGAACCTAGTAGGTCTCCAGAAAAAAAAAAAAAGAAAGAAAAGGCTGTTGGTGGGTTAAAAATAAAAGTTAATATCCTATTTTTCCTAGCTCTGTATCAAATAATAAGATATTTTCATGATTTAAAATGCAGTCTCATATTTGAAAAATCCATAGCTTCTTGCTTGTGTGTAAGGATTCTCAGAATAGGGTCGTAATTTACAGTTAGTTGTGTATATTGTCTGATCAGATCTTTGGGTTTTGCACTTTGAAGATGACACTGAGCTAGCAGACTTTTTTCCTAGCAAATTTTGCTTTCTTGCTCCTAGTCACTAGCCCATAGTAGTAAAATTTGGTTGCAAGTATTGTACGGGAATGTTTGTTTGTTTGAAACGCCTTTTGCTACCCTTGGACTTTATTTCGTTAGAAGGGTTAGATGGAAGGTTTGAAACAAAACTGGACTTTAGGTGGGATTTGATCTGATGTTATTCCTTTAAAGTGTAATTACATATTTTTCAAATAATTATTTTTATATTTTGAACGCCCATGTTTGAGAAGTAAAGAGAAACAGATTGAAGAAGAAACAGCGTGGTGATACTTGTGTTTTTTTGACGTGAGGTTGCTAAATGGTATTTGTACATAAGAACACAACCATGTATGACTTTGTGTCATTATCTTTTAACTACGTGGTTACGCAACTGTGTTTGGGTTTACAAGCAATGACACTTCCCTGCAGAGAAGTCCATACGTATCCTGCGGCATGGGCCGTTTTGAGTGATCTGCTTTTTGGAAAAATTACATGCAAGGATTAAGTGGGTGTGAGTCCCAGCAAGATTCCTTGCCTGAGGTGGCAGGTGGACACGGTGTTCAGCGCCTTGCTGTTCACCGCATCCCCTGCCTCTACCACCCGTTTATTCCATGGCATTCCATGGCCGATGGGGAGGCACGGAACCAGCTTTGCCCCAGCCCCTGGTTGTAGCCCTGAGAGCGTCCTGCCCCGCACCCCCGGCACTTGCCAGCTCTTTGCTCTGCAGCTGGCAGGGCTCCCCCCACTTTACCCTGTCCTCGGGTGACATCTGCGTGTGGCTGCGCCCAGGGCTGCAGGTGAGGGTGCCGAGCTCTGTCGCTTGGAATTTCGCTACTCCAGCATTTGCAAGGCCAGTGTCGGCATGTCCCTGTGATCCGTGGTGCTTGTGAAGCACAGTCCCTGCTCCCCTCCCAGCACAAGAGCTTTTTGGGGCTGGGTTTGGGCAGTGAATTGCTGCCTGTCATCCTTCTCTGCTCCTGTGCAGACCTGGCACGTGGGGGGCTGGTTTCAGGGGTTTGCACTGGGATTCACCCATTCACCTGGCAGGGGCTGGGTGCCCACGACGTGCTCAGCCCTGCGGGGCATCTGTATCCGCAGTGGGATCCAGTTTGTGGGTTGGTTTGTGCTTCGGAGAGCTGTGCAGGGGGCGGTGGGGGGGCTCTCTGTCCCTGCCAGCAGCCACTGCAGAGACCCATCCTCCCGGTTCACCATTTCTTTTTCATTTAATCATCACTTTTTATTTATTACTTGCAAAGTCTAAAAGGAATACAGCACATTACAGTAATTTTCAGTTTTATCCTTTGCAACAAGCCTGTTTACAGAGGCTAGTCCAGACTTTACTTTCGCCTGGCTCTGTGTTTCCTTCATTTTTCTTTCTTTTCATTGTCTTTCACGCTGTGGCTGAGAGGAGATAGTTCTGTGTTATCCTGTTGGGGACAAGTCTGTGGATGGCACTTTAGTGCTGGTTCCACATCTGGGTAGCGAAAGTGGACGTCTTCTTCAGCAATCTGTGCCTTCCCTAATCCCACAAGGCCCACCGGGATGCCTGTAGAGGGTGTAGGTTCTTTCTTTTCCTACAGAAGCTGTGGGTTTTCTTCTTGGTGATGCTGTTCCTCTGGTCCTCTTGCAGCTTGGTTTGAGTTCTCCCTGCAAATGGACATCTCCAGCTCTTTGACAGCATTACAGCACCTTCTCTTTTTCCATTTGAGGGGCTGTGGGACACTGTGGAATGTGGTGGGTGGCAGCCGGGCACGCAGCCCGCTGCAGCTGCAGAGCTTTAGCCGTTAACTTTACCTGGTGCATGTAAGGCAGACGGGGATACACAGCACTATGAGGAAGTGGGAGCACGAGGAGAGACAGGTCACAGTGCGTGGGCTGGTCTGGGGCTGCCTGTGGGCTGCACATGGCTTTTATCTTCAAACTTTGGGTTTCAGCGTGCCGGCTCTGTCGCTTCCTCGCTGAGCTGACCCAGCCACTCTGCTGGTGCCCGGCTGCAGCGTGGGGAAGGGCTGCGGCGGTGGTGAGTGTGCGCGCCGGTGTGTGGTGGTGGTGAGTGGGCACGGGTGTGCTGTGGTGGTGGTAAGTGTGCAGACTGGTGTGCTGCGGTGGTGGCAAGTGTGTGTACCAGTGTGCTGTGGTGGTGAGTGTGCACACTAGTGTGCTGTGGTGCTGGCAAGTGTGTGTACCAGTGTGCTGTGGTGGTGAGTGTGCACACTAGTGTGCTGTGGTGCTGGCAAGTGTGTGTACCAGTGTGCTGTGGTGGTAAGTATGCACGCTGGTGTGCTGTGGTGGTAAGTATGTGTGCACACTGGTGCACTGTGGTGGTGAGTAAGTGTACACTGGTGTGCCGTGGTGGTGAGTCAGTGTGCACACTGGTGCACTGGAGTGGTGAGTGTGCATGCTGGTGTGCTGTGGTGGTGAGTACGTGTGCACTGGTGCTCTGTGGTGGTGGTAAGTGTGCACACCAGTGCACTGGGGTGGTGAGCGTGCGTGGTGGTGAGCAAGCGTGCACACTGGTGCACTGGGGTGGTGGTGAGTGTGCGTGGTGGTACCAGCTGGGGATAGAGGCAGCCCGGTGCTGCCAGGCAGTTCTCCCCCGTGGTTCTGCAAGGGCTCTTTGAAGGACAGCCCCTGCCCGGCCGAGCCCCCTGCGTTGTTCTTGAGAGCGGGGCGGTTGTGCTCTTGCCCAAGGCTGGCCCGGCTGCGCTGCAGCCCAAGGGCCGGGTTTGGGCTGGGTCATTCACAAGCAGTGCTGAAAATCAGAGTGCTTTTCAGAAAGCGTCTCCTTTCTGCTGGGTGCCCCATCTCAGGATAGCTCGCTAAACACAAGTGAAGGTTATAATACTCGTTGCAACCTAATGACATTTTTTTCAGCAAACGGCAGCACTTCTCAGGATTCCCTGTCCTGCCCTGCTTCTCTTGTCTGTGGGAAATCTGGACTTGTCCTCCTCCCTGCGTGCCGTGCCCCATTCCGCTGCCCTGCCCTTCCTCATTCCCTTGCCCCTCACTCTGGCTCTGGCAGAGCCTGGATAAAATAAGCCCAACAGAGCTCATTCAGTTTTGACTCTACTCAGCACTACACTTCCTAATTTCGGATCTCTTGTGAGAGGGCTATGCCTTAGCTCACACCCGGCAGGACCGAGACCCCGGGCAAAGTGCCTGCTAACACCGCGGTCAAACTGCTGCGAGCGGGGTCTGCTCCCCAGAGGGCAGCCCTGCCTGTCGCACACGCTCCGTCACCGCTGTTGCCTACGCTGAATTTGGCCCTGACTGGCTGACGATGGAAGTTGTGGCCGTGATGGAGGTGATGCTGGTCCTGGTGCTTGTCAGCAACAGCCGTGGATCTACAGCTGCCCTGGGGAATCACAGAGCCCGGTGCTTTCCGAGCAGGGCTGGGAGCATCCTGCCCCTGGTTTGGGAAGTGGTGTATCAGGGCCGGCCACTGCACAGGGTGAACTGGTCCTGTGCTCCGGCTACAGCAGCTGTGTGAGCCTTGTGGATTCAGAAGTTACTCCAGGGAATCATGCAAGCAGAACTGTTTGTCCAGGACCCTTTTGCAGATCCCCCCTACCCCTCTTTGTTGCTCCTCCCTGCTGCCATACTCCAGAGAGCACCGAGGGAAAGGAGACACGGGATCACTCCTCTTTACTTACTGCCATTGCCTCACTGGCCATTGCCACTTCAGGTGGGCTTTTGCTAATCTCTTCCTAATTAACAGTAGCTGGTGGCATTAACAACTGCAGGTGACTTGAAGCTTGAGGCCGTCAACTAACCTGAAGCTGCTGATGACCAGAAGCTTTCTGCAGCCAGCGATGGGACGTGAAGGGAGTCGCCATAGAAACATCTTGGGCAATAAATGGAGCCTCAAAAGCTTTGAATTCCTTTTAGCAGAAGCCTATGCAGGAACGTGGGCAGAGGCAGGTAGTGGTGTGCACGTGGATGGGGAAAGGTGGATACACCCAGCAGAACAAGGACGCGAGACACTCGGAAAGAGCAGCTGCAGGAGCAAGCACAGGATTTAAGTGCCGCTGTGGTAAGCTAGCGTTTTCCTGAGGTTTTCATGGCAAAACTGAGTCAGAGCAGGAGTGTGTGATATGATCCTGGCACTGGTCTGGCAGGAGGGAGCCCGCTCCTGCGGATGAGCTCTATCCCATGCCATACAGCCCGCGGCGCCTGCTGTGCGCTCCAGCCACAGGCTGGGAGCGGGGAGAAGTGGGGAAGCCCCGTCCCCCCGCGCTCTGCACAGCAGCCCCTGGGAGCTCAGCACAGCCTCTGCGGATGGCACCCACCTCTCTCTGATCCTCTTTCCTCCCCACCGCTGCCCTTCCCTATGGAAGCTCAGGAGCCGTGTGCAGGCAGAGCCCTGTATGGAGGGTGTGAGGCTCCATGCCCACCCGAGAGGCACGGAAGCTGGGTACCCTGGGACAGGCATCCTCCATCCCCAGGCCCTGGGTCTGCTCCTCTCGCTGCTTCCCTGGCAGAGCCTGGATTCCCCTTGCTGGCTGTTCTCTTGCAGGGTGCTTGGGGGCTGCAAGCTGGTGGGGAGCCTGGGCTTCCTGATGGCAGGCTGTGGGGCAGATGGGTCCTCTGGTTCCGAGTCCCCAGGCGGGCCCGAGTCGGGAAGGACGGATAAAGGTTTGGCTGTTCCAGGGGCTTCGAAACCCCTGTGGTGTGGCCCTCCCAGGACAGAAGGGTGCTGGGGACCCTGGGCCAAGCCCTTGTTCTGGCATCCTCCTTCTGCTGTGGGATGGCTGTTCCCGCTGCGCGGGGTGCCCTGTGCAAGACAGTAGCTTCTGCGTGTGCTTGGGGATGCTGCGCTCCCTTCTCCAGTCCTGCTTCCTTGCATCTCGGTCTGTCACACTGGGATTATCTCCCTCTGCTCCTACTGCAGCTGCTTCCCGGAATCCTAAATCCCCAAAACGCTGTTTCTCCAGTAATCCTTGTCATTAAAAGTGGCTCCTAAGCTCAGAGCACCTCCTCCTCCCCACAACCAGCACCCTGCCACCCTCTCTAGAGAGGAGCAGTTTCAGATGGGCGCATACTAAAAGTGAGAAAATGAGCTTGTTAACCTGGAGCAGGACATGGTCCCTCTGTACCTACTACCAAACTCCAGTGACCCTTAGCCTTGGATCCTGCTGAGTTTTCACCATTCCATTTTTTAACAACGTGAAACATGTTTTCTCCTCTGTTGTTACGGCCCTGACAAGGCACATGACTGTTGGTGATGGGGTTGTGCATGTGTGGGAGAGGGAATTGTTTCCCCTGTCGCTGGAGCCTGGAAGGCCAAGGACGTATAGGTGAGGGGTTCCTTCAGGAGCTGGACTTCACCAGCTTTCAGAGCTTGGCTGCCTTCCCACTTATGAAATACAGCTGAACCTTTTGATAGCAGGTAGGAATAGCTGAGCATCAGCAGAGTCCTTAAGAAATTACATCCCTGCTTAAACTTTTTAAAAGTCAACTGAACACCCGTTTGCCACAGCCCCCCTGGGGCATTCCCTAGTGGCATGCTATTTTTTTGCTATAAGATTCCTGCTCCAGTAATACTGTCCGAAGACAGGGTGCACCTTTGCTGGGCATCCTCACCTGCACCGCAACGCAGGAGATGGGGAATGGTCCCATGCCAGATTTGGGATTTGCTGTGGTGGTGCCCACCCTGGAGGTGCCAGGTCATCTTGCCCACCGGTGGATGCCCCTGGGTGCCCAGAGCAGCAGCAGCGGGCTGGCTTTTCCCTGGCTTTTGGGGAGGAGAGAGGGCGAGGGGCTCGTCCTCGGGCTGCATGCCGGCAGAGGGAGCCATGCATCCTCGTTTCATATGCACAGCCTGACATGCCAATTAACGAATTAATTTGAAAGGTGCTGCGTGAGATGAGATTAGAACCAGGATCCTCCGCTGGGCAATGGCTCAGGGAGTCTCACTGAGGCTGAGCGGTGACCATGTCCTTCCCAAATCCCTCCTCTCTGCCTTGCCACCCAAGTTCATCTCTCAGGTAAACCCTTGGGTGGGTTTGATCTGGCCCAGTTTCTGGTGGCCGTGCAAGACACAACTGGCCTCTGTGGTGGGTCTGGTGGAGGTTGATGCCAGGGGCTTGTGCAGCAGGCAAGCCATAGGCATGCGATGGACTGGGGTGAGGGACCAGGGACTGTGGGTGACCCTGCAGATGTAGACATGGCCTTGCTTTGCCTTGCCCAGGAGCTGGCGATGGATTAGCTAAGGCAGACAAGAGCTTGTGAGCTGGAGCTGGGGTTGTGAAGTCAGTGAAGGAGAAGTGGAAGAAGAGAGAGAGAAAACAAAGCAAGGGATGCAAAGGCAAACACTCCCCACTTCCTATGGGTAGATCGATGCCCAGCCGGTTCCTGAGCAAAAGGTGGCTATAAACCTCCCCTCCGAGCTCCCTCCTCTCCCTTTTTATTGCTGACCATGATATTAGATGGCACAGGATCTCCTTGGTTAGTCTGGGTCGTCCACCTGGTTGTGTCCCCTCCCATCCTCTTGTGCAACCCCCATTTATTTGCTGGTGGGCATAGTGAGGAACAGGGAAGGTCTTGCTGCTGTGCAAACACTGTTCAGCAATAGCTAAAACATTAGTGTGTTATCAGGGTTGTTTTGGTCACAGATCTGAAACACGGCACCGTACAAGCTGCTGTGAAGCGAGTTAACTCCATCCCAGCCAGACCCAGTACAGGGACCGTTAAACACCTTTTATCGCGTGCCCCTTTGGGGTGCCTGCAGCATGGGAAGGTGCCCGGTGCTGTTTGCAGAAGAACCTTGTTAGACCTGGGCAGCGCAGTGGGAGACGTGGCCTCTGCCCTGTGGATCTGGTGGCAAAGGGACACTCAAACTGTCCCAGCAGAGGGACATGCCACTGCCTGCCATGCTGCCAGGCGTGCTTTCTGGACAGAGAGACAACTGAGTGCCAGCAAGCAAGCCTCACGGAGCAGGGCTGCACGCGTGTGGGGAGCTGCGAGCACAGCTGGTGTAAATCAGCCTCAGTCCATCATGGTGGTGGAGCTGGCAGGACAGGTCCCGACCTGTGACCACTCTTGGGGGGCTGAATATCTCCCTTCAGTTCCTGGGCACCGGCTTCAGTCAAGTTTGGTGCTTCTAGGGAGGCCTTTCCCAAACCTTTAGCTGTCCCAGAACTAGAAAATCCTGCAGTTGAGTCTGTGTTGCTGATACCAAGCGCCATCCTGGTTGTGAAAAGCTGTCTGCTGTGAAATAGAAATGAGAGGGAGGGACCATGAAGCACCAGGCTGGAAGGCCTTTTCTTTAAACCACAGCTGAGCAGAGGTAGGATGCAACGTCTGGTCCTGGCTTCCGCAAGGCAGCACGTGCATTTCCCTTGTGAGCGATCAAAGGCTGGTACTGAGATTCATCTCTATCTTTTTTTATATCTAGTCCATCACTGTGCTATCTGGTTCCTCCCAAGTATATTTAGAAATAGTAATGATGGGGTTTCTTTCTCCTTTTCTAGCTGGTGCATAAACTGTTTGATAAGTTTATGGGTTTTATATGTTTTCGTGTGTGAGGTCTATCTGTGTCTCCGCACCAAGGTGAGGAAAGCTCTCATGAGCTAATGCTTGTGGTGCACCCCACCATGGAGGGCTGAGGAGTGGACAGACACAGTGCTTGTGTCTGGTTCAGTCCCGAACCTCCCAAAAGTTTGGTATCAGCCCTATTCAGGGCAGCTGTGTGTTGTTATTCTGTTTTTGAGTCACAGGAACTGCATGCTCAGGTGTGAGTTTTGGTGTCAATTCACTGTGAGGTCTGATGGGAGAGGTGGGTGGCAAGAGATGTGTACAGCTCTGTGCCCAGCATGGGGGAGAACGGCTTTTTGACTGGACACTGCTTGGCTTTGGATGCCCAAACTCTGCTTGAGGCTGCTGCCAGCCCAGCAGCCTGAGAAAGGTCGTTATTTGGGTGGGAGGACATGAAGGAGCACCTTAGTCTGCACAGAATCATAGAATTGCTTTGGTTGGAAGACGCCTTTAAGGCCATCAAGTCCAACTCTTAACCTGGCACTGCCAAGTTACCATGAAACCATGTCCCTCAGCATGACATCTTGGCTGGCTTCAGCCAGTCCAATGTTTACCTCCCATGGTGTTAGGAGCGATGGGGGCATGGAGACTGGTGGGGCGGCATGGCTGGAGTAAGGGTCTCCGTGCAATTCAGGATTTTGGCACTTTTGCATCTGGCTGCTTGGGTTGGGGTTGGCGGGCTCTGGATGGACCTGTTCCTGTGCAAGCACCCACTGGGGACTTTGGGGCTACGTGCACGAGTTTGAACATGATTGTCATCAAACGAGCTAAAGAGGAGTGTGGAGAGGGAGCAGGAAGTCAAGCAGCCTGGGGAATAAGGGGGAGAGACAGCAAGGGTTTGCAATGGAGTGGTAGAAGAGAGCGGGGTGCAAATGGACGGGGTGCGTGAGGATGACAAAGCCAGAGAAAGCCACGTTTACATGTGGGAAAGTGGGAGTGAGTCTGTGTAGGCGTGTGCTGCCGGTTCTCCCCATGTCAAGCACGGAATTGCTTTGCGGAAAGGGTGGGCACTCCCGGTGAGGGCACTCGGAACCAGCTTCTTGTTGGGTTTTTTTTTGGCTGTGAAGATCTTTCACTGTCACCAGTGCCGAGTGGCTGTTGGGCTGCGTGCTGGATGGAGTGAATTAGGTCGCAGGAGTCCTGCATGTGCACTGGGGCGTTCTGGGGGAGGCCCCTTGCCAAAGCAGTGCAGGGCTGTGAGCGTGCAGTGGGTCTGAAGGACTTGGAGCTGCAAATGACTCCACCTGCCCGGGTGGGTTTCCGTGCCCCCTCCCGTGTGCGCACGTACGCACGTGTTCCAGCACGATCCTGCTTGCTCACGTGTATGCATCTCTCTCCTTGGCTCTATTCTTTCACATGCACTTTGTCCATTTGCTTTTCTGTCCTCCCTGTTGCTACTGTAATCGCTCTCTCTCTCTCTTTCTCCCTTTGTTCCCAGCGCTGCTTTGCTGCCTCTTACTTCACCGTGTCCCTCTTTATTCCTTTTGATAATAATAACATTAGAACCTACATACAAGGTCACAAGGTCCTTGCTTTGTGCAGATACATCAGGAAAGACCCTTCAAAGCCTGTGTGCTGGAGAGAGAAGATTCTCATAGTCTCGCTGTTGCGAGGACTGGCAGAGGCAAAGGGCCTGGTTGTGAAATACGACCTGTGCAAAACCCCACACTGTGCCCTGTGTCCATCCTGGAATGTCAGAAGTGAAGATGCCGGTCTTGTTTGATGGAGTTTTACACCAAAGCCCTGAACCTTTATGCCTGATTGAGGAATTAGCCAATTAATTTCCCTTTATCACTTGTGCTGAGCAGAGTGGTTGTTCCCAGGGTTCCCAGTCTGTCCCTTCCTCATTGTGCGATTGGTTTGGTAGTGACATTAAAGTGAAGCTGCTTGTGGATTCTGTTCTAGTCTGCTGTGTTCACGTGCTTCCAGCTTTCAGAAATGTTCTCCTTTTCAACTGCAATTTGCACGTTTGGCCTCTGCTGAGAGCTGATGCTTCAATGGGATGCTGAAGTCTGGTGGTTGGAAAGCAGCGTTTCTGGTGCCACACTGAGACTCTCTGGTTTGGCATACGTGGTGCCCATTACATCTCCTTCACTTAAAGGTCCTCTGTGGCTGCTGGGTGCTGGTCCACAGTCTGCAAACACAACGCTGGAGGGGGTGGAGGAGGAATCAATTTTTTTTTTTTTTTTTCCCTACCTGACAAAGCGGTCAGAGTTTCTTGCGGAGGGAGGGCTAGTACTGTATCTGGATTGCAGAATTGTATCCAGAAAACTAGGATGTTCTTGTTGATTTGTCATAAGAACACAGCTCTGCTGCGCTAACCCATCGTGATATCAATGACTTGGACTCTAGCTAGTGAAGAACTCTGAAATCAGGAGACAGATTTAACACTTTAATTTTTTTCCTCTTGAATTCCTCCAAGAAACGTGCATCCTTTCTGTAGTGGTCTCTTTCAGGTTTGTTCAGCAACACTCCAGAGTTTTCTGATGCTTGTTTCCACTTTGGTGCTCTTATAGGTGAACCTTTTGTTATGCCTGTGTCGGTGCTTGTGTCCTAAATCTCCTTGCTGAGAACTGGATTTGGGGAAAGAGCAAGCAGCAGGCAGTAAAACCAAAAGCCATCACCTGTTCATGGAGCTTGCTGCTGTCTGCAGCCCTTTTGCTTTATACACAGCAAAGGTCACCGAAGCAACGGGCCATTTTGGCATATTTGCTTACCCTGTGTATTCTGTGTGAGCAGCATGACCTGTACGTGGTGTCATTACTGAAGAAAAGTAAAGTGAAACTGGGGGTGAGGTGTAGCAGCAGGACCCTCAGTTCTTGTTCTCTGCAGTAAAGGGCAGAAGGAGCAGGAGGCTGAAAAGCTTGTGCCAGCTTCTTCTGGGCACTGTTAGCCACTGTGGAGCCTTTTTGCTTGTGCTTATGTTGGTGGCTGTATTGGGACTGGCCACCAGCAGGACCATCTCCTCCTCTTTTGAGCCTTGAAGGGTCTTTCCTGCTTTATCTACTCAAAGGAGGAAACTCAGTGTCCTGTCTGAGCCACCGACCCGGGGGATGATGTCATTTGCTGACACACCAGTAGCGCTGGCAACTCTGCTTGGGTCCAAGGCATGAAGGTTTTGAGAATCCAGTCTGGGAGCCCCTGTACGTCAGTGCTGGCAGCAGACAGCAAAGCAGGGCGCTCCCAGAACAGGTGGCCAAGCTCCCTCTTGATGAGGTGTCTAGTCCCATCCCAGGCTCATCACCCTGGGAGAGGGGAACGGGTGATCCGTCTTTCCCTGGTGTTAGCTGTTGCTGCCCTTGGGTCTGCCTCATGGCATTTGGAGCTCTTGTCTGCTCTGGGCTGCTGTGCACCTGCCTGCAGCTCTCGGGAGAGCCTCTAATAGCCGAAGGTAGAGGAGGAGAGTGATTCCTCCCTGGAAAAGGCATGCTAGTGAAAAATAAACCAGATCTGGCCAGGTCAAGTCTTTGAACAGCACCTGTAAGTACCTATGGGGCTGCCCTGTGGTGGTGCCTTTCCAAGGGTCTGTGTCCCTTGGGACTCAGCCAGGAGTTGTTGGCGATGCGGAGCGCGGCAGGCATCGTTCTGCTTGCGGGGACTGTGTGAGAAGCATGATGGAGCTGGTGGAGTCGGGAAAGCCTGGGTCTGTCTGGCGGGTACAGGACACGCTCCCTGGGCAGATGGGACAGATGTGGAGCAGGACCCTGTCACCCTTTGTAGCCTTTACCGGTGTGTCCTGGATCTCCCCTTCCTCAAGGGGACCAGCGCTCCTCACCTCAGTGCTGGGGGGAAGGCAGTGGGGCTGGCGTGCCCCTCTTCGAACCGTCCCATCCCTCCTGCTCTGCAAACTCTCTTCCTCTTGCTAGTTAGTATTAGTATTCAGTTTGTGGAACGGGCTATGCAATTAACACAAAGGTACAGTCATTCATTCTGACTGGAGGACTCATGGGATCAGATGTACTGGGGATAGGAAGCGGAGGCTTTCTGCTGGGAAAGAATGTTACAGCACAGCGGACACAGAAATGAAAAGCTATTAATAATGATCCCGGAACTTCACTTCCATCAGCTGTTTATTTAAAGGTGCTCCGTATTCAAAGCCTCCTGATTTATGTGGGCAATAACACTCACAGTCCTGGGATCACTTTTTTAAGCAAGGCTAATGGGGTGAAACCATCATACTGCGACAGTAGAGATCAAGCTGGGAAAATGATACTGGAGAGAAAAATAAACTATTGCCTATATTATCCAGGAGCTACGCCGGGCTGGGAGTTGGTGTGAGCTCCCTGCTCTTCCAGCATTTATTAAGGCTTTTACTTCCTTTTTTCTTGTTCTTTGTGAACAGAATTTACTGGGCATGCAAGGATATAAAAATTTGATTCTACCAGACAGGATGCTAAAAGCTTCTGGTTTTGCATTCAAGTGAAGTTTTGTCTGTAGTGCAGCCATGTGTAGCTGTTCTGCCGTGCAAGTCCCTGGGGGAGACAGCCCTTCCCCATCCTTGTCTCCAGGGGTTCCCATCCTAACTCAGCCCCGTTCCTGAGGGACTGGTCCCTCTGGGGAAAGGGGTTTCTGCCCTCTTCTCTCCATTGCTTGGTTTTTGCTTGCACAGCCGGGGTGTTGGTGCACCTCTGCCCTCAGCTGTGTGCCTGGAGGAGCAGAGGTGAAACATTCAGGGCTGTGGCAAGGGAGGGGGTGAAGGGACCACTCTGCTCTGGGCAGAGACCAGTTTCCGTGCGGATTCTCTTCCCAGGGCTGTTCACCCTGGCAGCGTCAGTGAGGACTGCTTGGTGGGGCCGTGAGCACTGGGCCAGCACTGACCTGGCTGATGGATTTGGCACAAACTCACAATGTTTACCTCTTCCTGCAGCAGGGAGCTTGGGTTGCAGGTGCAAGAAGGTCTTGGGGCTGGAGGAATGTGAGAGAGCTGTGCTGGTTTCTTCTGGATCTGCCAAGCGAGTCCTTGGTGGACAATAATTGGGTTCACCAGCTCCCTCTGGCCATAGAATCATAGAATACCAGGCTGGAAGGGACCTCAAGGATCATCTGGTCCAAACTTTCTTGGTCAATCTGGCACGGTGCAGAAGGACTGCCAAATGTTGGCCCTTCGGAGCATACGTGACTTTGTGGTACCTGCAAGGCAGTGAGCAGCTTTTGGCCAAAACTGCCTGTTTTTCCTGGGGAAGTGAAATAGAGCTTTACGCCGCTGAGCTGTGGTGCTGGCAATTGTGGTTCGTGTAGCTCTGGACAAGGCTCTGGCTCCTGGGAGGCGATTCCAAGTGCTGTGCAACCTCAGAATCTAGTAGTGGCGGTGTAATTAGTAGAATGAAGCAAATTATTGCAAATAAATAATGCATCTATCGTTAATGATTGAATGCAAAATTTAGTGTATTGCTGTTGTCTGCAAATTGCCTACAAGGAGATCGTAATCTTTTTGTCTGTTACAGGCAGGAGAAAACCTTTCTCTACAGCTCGTTGGTGAACGGCGTGCTGTGAGGATCGCTTGTTTAGAGACCTGGCCCATCTGCTCCAGCCTGTAGGTCCCTGGCCCAACAAGAGGGTCGAATTCCTCCTGGTTGTGCTTTGTGAGGGGGAGGTGGGCTTTGCTTTGGATGAGTCTCTACCTGGGTGACCATCCAGAGGCCCTTTTGGGTCCGGGCAGCTCTGGTGCCCTGTCTCAAGAACACTTGCTTGTTACTGGCCTGTTTCTGCTCAAAGTGCAGCCTGAGGGACCTAGTGGGGCTCTGATCACCTGGGGCAGCCTCAAAGGGGTGTGTGGTGGCTCAGTTCTTGCTGTGCTTCTCTTGGAGACAGAGACTTTCGAATAGACTTGGCCAAAATGTGCTACCCTTTGTAAGACACTCAGCTACCAGGGATTTCTGCCAACTGTGGTGGATTTTTCTGAGCAACGCTGCATCTTTGGAAAGCATATTTGCTTCCTGTTTGGGGGATGAGGCTGTGCCACATTCAGCTTCAGGTTCCTGAATTTCTGTGGTACCCAGATGCCTTCCTTTTCTCCCCAATGTGTTTGCTTAGGAATTTTTGGAGAGTGGGAAGGTTTGAGGCTGGAGCCTCTTCTTCCACATGCCAGAAAAGCCTGTGTTTAGACAGGAGAGTATCGCACAGGTGGTGGTGGTTGGTGGTGGTGACCATGCATTTGGGAGCGAGGTGTGCTGGCGCAGCGGATGCTGCACGGATGCTACAGAAGCAAGTCTGGTAGCCTGGGTGGCTGAGGGGCGCAGATGCAGAGCAGCGGATTGTGGCAGGATATTGTTACAGAAATGATTTTCTTATCCATTATACTATCTTGTTTCTAATTCTTATTTAATGAGCTCCTCTGAAAATAAGAAAATCATCCTAACAGTTCTCTTAAGTGTGAAAGATCAGGCTGAAATTGGCATTAAAGAGACTAATTACTCTCGTTCTTCCACCTTTCTGACAGCTGTTTATTGCTGCAGACCTTGTCCTGAGGTGCAGAGGAAGCCACTTGCCGCTTCAGGCTGCTTTCAGCCTAAGGTACCTGCAACGGAAAGTTGGTGCCTTCTTCTAATCTGGGCTGAGCATGACTTGGTTGTTCTGTCACGCCAGAAAAAAAGTACTGCTAAAGCTGCAGGTGTGAGACCTGCAGTGCAACTGCCCCGGGTCTTGTCCTGCTTTTCCCTGCTCTCGTGATGTCCCCACTTTGGTACCGGTGATCCTGTGCTGACTTGGTCTTAGTCTCAAAATGACAGTGTGCTGCCACAGGAAGGGACTTCTTTGGTCTCACGTGTTCTGTAAAGAGCAGACACACGCCTCCTGTCACGAGGACTGAGAGATTTCCAGGGACAAAATTGCCAAGAGGATTAAAATGTATAGGGAAGAAGAGTGAGCAGCAGTGAGACCTTCCTGAAAGCGACGTGTGCCTGCCGTAGTATTTATTTAACCAGAGGACCGAGTCTGAGCCTGACCTGGAACCCTGAGCACCAAACTGAAGGAAGTTTCTTTGAACCATTCTGGCTTAGTATAATACCCACTTGTTATTCTCTGTAGGAATTTGGGGAGACTTTCACAAGAGGTTTGAAAGTTGCGGACAAGAAAGCTGTGAACATCTTCAATTTTCCATTTAATCACACAATATTAAATGATAAATAATTCATGCATCTGCCAAACATTTGCTTAAAAGAACCCAATTCCCTCCACATTTGTCAAAGTGTAAGAATTCTTTTTGTGTGGTGTGTTTTTTTTTTTTTAAATTTTTTATTTTAATCTGTCTTTTAACTCCTATCCAGATGCCTGCTTGTCTGGGCTATCAGCTTTGATTCCACTTGCCCTGTTTTGGGAAGTCCGGTGCTCGTGCCTTTTCTTCTTGTCACTTCTGCCGGCTTCCAGGGCCCAAAGAAGTGGCAGCAGGAGGCAAACAGGGGAGTGATGGTGGTTCCTGTGTGTCCTTGGGCTGTGCCATGGGATCAGCTCTGGTGGTGGTGGTGGAGGCTTGTGCGGCTCCTCTGTCTGGCTGTGTGGGAGCATTTCTGGCTCTTCATGAGGTAGTGGGGAAGTGTGGTGGCTGGGCAACGGCTGCAGGCAGGCATTGGAGGAGCAGCAATGTCACCTTGTCCTCCTGCCCAGATAGGGTCTCCTTCACGTGCTCTCTTCCAGCTTCACCTGGGAGTTAATGCCAATTTGGCACTGACTTTCAGTTCCCGTTTGGCCAGTCCCCTGGCTCAGTCCTGTTCTTCAGAAGTTTTTTGCAATAGCCTTGACTAAGATAATCTCCTGTAATTTATGGATTTTGCTTCCTACATGGGATCCCTTGTCATTTTCCTCCCCTTTCAGTTTTTATATCAGATTTAGGCTTGTAGCAATGGGGCTTCTCTTTTTTGCTTGGTTGGTTTTTTTGTGTCTCCCCTCTTGGTTGTTTTTTTCTCTCCCCTCAGCTGTTGATAACTCTGATTCTTCTGCCTCTGTTACCGATTTTGTTCGCAAGCCTTTGAGAAGCTGGACAGATATGTTGTATTTCCTTTCCCCGCTGAAGCCATGGGTGGGTCCTGCCATGCGCAGCGCGGAGCAGCGTGCCGCTTTCCTGCGCAAAGGGAAGACGAGCCGTGCCCTGTCAGATCTCCGTGCTCAAGTGCTTTGTTTTGGATTTTTTGCTTGCACTTCAGGCAGGTTGTCAGGTTCATGGGAAAGACAGACTCACCTACGATCCCTTGAGTCATCCCTTGGGATCAGCCTTCCCTCTCCCATTGGGTGGGAGATGCCCGCATGCTGGATGCACGGGGCTGGCTGGGCTGGCGGCAGGAGTTTGCGCTGTGGGTGTTTTGCTCCATGGCAATGTCTGTGTGTCCAGCTGTGCCAGCGCTGTCCGGCATACCATGAGCTGCTGGATACCGGGCACTGCATGGAATTGGCAGACAGGGATGAAGAAGGCAGTGCTGGTGCTGTGTTGTCACTGGGGTGGCAGAGGCTTCTGCCTCTGGAGCTGCCTGGGGATTTGTGAGGCTGGGGAGACCTCCCTGGTGGGAAGCAGGAGGGAAACACCTTCTGCCACTGCTCTGTGAAGCTCTGCTGAGTGTTGCATGCGTAACTGCAGCAAGCAGGATCCTGAGGGGTGCCATGGGAATGTCCAGGGAGCAGGAGGGACGGCCGTGGGGCTAGCACGGCATGTACGGGTGGCTAGCATGGCTAGCTAGGGGTGTAACGGGTGGGCTGTGCCCGCACCTGCAGTCTCTGTGCTGAATGGCAGGAGGGGACATGGTGTGCTCAAGGGCTCGGAGGGTGAAATTCGGAAAGAGGAAGCCACGAATGGCATAGCAGAGCAGTGGCTGCTGTCTCTGGGGTCAAGCAGCTCCGAGGCTCTGGACATGAGGTAACGGGCACAGACTTGAACATAGGAAGTTCTGAACATCCTCCTCATCTGAACATGAGGAGGAACTGCTTTACTTTGAGGGTGGCAGAGCACTGGAACAGGCTGCCCGGAGAGGTGCTGGAGTCTCCAACTCTGGAGACATTCTGAACCCGCCTGGACGCCATCCTGTGCAACCTGCTCTGGGTGACTCTGCTCTGACAGGGGGGTTGGACTAGATGATCTTCAGTGGTCCCTTCCAGCCCCGGGGATTCTGTGATTCGGACAGCAGTCCTGTCTGGGGCTGTGGTTTCTCCTGTCCATCTGACGTGCCTCCATGGCAGAGTGTCTCCATGCCGAGCCGGGACAGCAGTTTGTGCTGAGGCCGATTCCTGCGCCTGGTTAGAGCCTTCTGAGAGCTGTGGTCAGCTGGCTCCTTGCCTGGGCATCGGAGCAGATGTGCTGGCCTTGCTGGTGCAGCTCGCTTTGCCCGGTGTGGCTACCTGTGTCCCAGCCTGCAGATGTGCTGGGTGCGGAGCAGCTCCCACCTTTCTGTTCCTGCTTGGCTTGGAGGTGGTTTCTCCCAGACTGGGGCAGAGGGAATCGTGTATGTATTCAGGGCCACAGGAAGATGCCTTTGCTTCCACCTCCTCTCAGAGACTGTTTTTAAAGGCGAATTAAAAGTATTGTATTCACGTAGACAAGGCATGAAAATTCCATATTCGGAAAAGAATTGCTGCAGAGCGAGACCGTTATGGCTGTAAAACCCTCTTCCCTAAGGCAGACTTTGAGATTTTCTTTGCAATTAAAATTTCTTTGAAACTTGGACCAAAGAGGATTTGGAGGAAAAAAAAAAAAATCTCCTGAACTTTGAAAATACTTTTTTCCAAACAATGGTCGTGTGAGAGCTTTAACAAATAACTGTTCCTCCCAGTGTGTCTGATAGCAGAAAGTGATTGAACATGAGAAGTCGAAAGGTTGTGAATAGCTCCTGCTCTGACAGTTGCTGCAGTCTTCTATTAGAATTTCTCAAGGCAGCATCAAAGGGGACAATAATTAAACTTAAAGCAACGTAAAAAGCAGGGAGAAAAATGGATGTCTAGTCATATAGTCCCGAGCATTTTGTAGGTAGAAGTTCCTCTGGAAAAACAACTTTACCTGGACTGTGGGCAAGTTTCTCTGAGAAGAAAAACAGAGGAAAAATTCCCCTGCTGGGAGAATAATTCCAAGGAAAACAGAAAGAGGAAATTGAGAGGTTTACTTCAAGAACAAGCATGACTAAACTTTAACTAAGTGTAATAGGCTTTCTGCCCTGTTGTCAAAGCTGAGGCTAGGGTGACATTAGTGAGAAAACTTGATTTTATCATTATCTGCCTGTCTTCTGTGCTCTGTATCAGGGCTGAAGACTTGCTGAAAGGCAGATTGCTATCAAACATTGCTTTGCACAGTCTGGACCTGCATTTGGGTTATGTTCATCCAGTAGCTGTGGTTACACAGCCTTTCACTGCCTAAGTAAAAAATAAAAGTAATTTAAATATCCTCTTCAAAAGCCCCTACAGTTTTGAATCCGCTGGCCCCTTCTCTCCAGCATTTGTACACACTGTATGTTACAGTGCCATCCAGATCGATATCTCCAGCCATCTCTCACATGACTGGCAAAATGCGTTGATATTCTGGAACGGACACTGGATGAGAATATGCCTTCTGCAGAATGTATTTCAGCAGAGGGATGCTGTGGGGGTTCTGGAGCTTGCAGTGGTGAAAACCTGTCTAGCTTGCAGTTGCCTTCTGTGGCACCACAGTGTTCTGACGCGTTGTCCAGCTTTGTTTTATCTGAACATCGGGCCTTAAATGCCGCATCACTGATGGGATCCGCTATGGAATGGGAACTTGCAGTGCAGTGGCTATGATCACAATCCATCTTGATGTGCGTGGGCATCCCACACCTCTGTTCTCACCAGTGCTGACGTCCCTTACAGAATTAGCAACGCCTGTTAATGTGTTCCACCCAAAGACACTTGATTGTGGTGGCTGTGGGTACTGCAGCATTGCAGAGGGCATTGGAGCAGCAGCCAGGTTATGGTGTTGGTCCCTAACGTCTTAAATCTGCAGAGCGCTCCCTGGGGGGCTGAGGGCTGGCTGCCCTGACTATTCCGTTGTCCAGCCCAAAGGATTAATCATAAAATGCCTTGTGGACGCTAGGAAGGAGCTGTGAGAAGTTATGGGGCTATAGGTGGGTGCTTGGCCATGGTGCAGTGGTCCAGGGTTGGTGTGGTACTGGGGTGCGTTGTCAGAGGTGGAGTGTGGAGTGCTGGATGCTTACACGTGATAGGTGTGCCGCGTGGCCGAGTCTGGAGTTGATGGTATCTTATATCTGGCAAGATTGCCTCCTCCCTCATCTCTGTATTTTGAAGAGAAGTTCGTAAAAGAAAAGAAGTATCTTCGCCTCATCTTGTCTTACAATATCCAGTAGAGAAAGTGAGCTCTAGAGAGCCTGAGTTCATGTCTTAGCCCTAGGCCTGGAGATTATGAACCATCTTAAAGCTTTGCAGCAGCTTTGCCATGCTTGTATTACCTCCATACAACAGCTACTGGAAGCATGCTCTCACCAGCCTGTTCCTTTTCCCAGGAAGGGGAGCATTAAGTGGATTTGAATTCTGTTTAACAGGAGGAGACGCAGTTACACACGGCGCGCTGCACTGTAGGCAGTACTAAAGAATCGCTGTTGAAGTAATTGCCAGGCTTTTTGCTGCCCCGTCTCCCGGCGAGGTCTATCCGAGGCTGGGCTGTCATGCTGCCCACGCTCTTGGGTGGGAGGCAGGTGGGCTCCCTGTGGATGCAGACTCTGGGCTGGCGCTAGTGTGGTCTCCAGGGCTGCTGTTGTGCTTGCAGGTGGCCTCAGCTGTTCCCTTACGGTGGACACAGTGGACGGTGCTGGATCCTGTGCTGGGCTCCCTGGTCTCTGCTGTTACTGGTGCCTGCAGGAGATGGCAGACCTGCCCTCTGGGCTCACTCTCGGAGCTCTCCCGTCAAGGCACATTGGGGTCAGGAGGTGCTGGGCAGAGAATGGAGGGGTCTGGTCAGTGCTGGAGGTATACCCCGCTATTTGGAGAGGATCTCCAGACAGACTTGTACATTTGGGGAAGGAGCTGGTGAGAAGCTGTGCTCTTCTTGCCTCTCCAACAGCGAGGCACGTCTGGCTGCTCACTGGGGAGCCTAGCAGGAGCTTTTGTCCGTCTGACTCCTGTCCTGGGTTGTCTCCAAAGATGCTGCAGTCCTGCCTGTTGGAAGCAACACTGCGAACCACTGACGAGGCTGTGTCTCTGCTCTACATCCATCTCCAGCCTGCCTCTTGCATCTCCCCGTACTCTTCTCTCCACCCTCTCTGTGTAGTAGCTATGCTCGGTGCCAAAGCTGACAGAACAGTGCTGGACCAATGTGGCTTCCTCGTGACTGCGGTGAGAGATACCAGCTCCAGACCAATAAGGCGGGATGCAAGCACACCACAGCTCTTCCCCAGCCCCCTCTGTCATCGCATGGTCTGCCCTTGGGAAGCCAGTGGAGAGCCCAGTGTGAGGAGCAGCACAAGAGTCCACGTGCTCCCACTTTTCAGCTGTGACGTTGGGCTTCTTCACGCAAGTGCTGGAAGCAACTTCTAGCCCCTCCCTGGAGACCATCCCTGCTGTGCTGCTACCAGCTCCTTCCTTGTCTTCGTTGGGTAACGGGGCTGGAGCCAGGTAACTGATACTCCCAGTTTGAACTCATTCTGCAGATAACTAACTGAGCAATGAGGGCCGTGCCCAGGGCCGGGGGGGTCAGGACTGAGCTGTTGTCTCTGACCAGTGACCTTCCTGCTGCAGCCTCCTTTTCCTTGTGTCCTTTGGGGTGTGGGTATGCCATGGGAAAGCAGAAGTCCCAAGCTTTAGGGAGCTCCTGCCTTGTGCTTGGTGTTCATCCTGTGGCTCTTCCTTCCCAAGGGCGTCACAAGCAGTGCCTTACTCTTGCCTTGGCAGCATCCTTGTGGCCGTTCCAAGCAGACAGAGCAGTCCTGATGCTCGGGCAGGCAATTCGTGCGACTCTGCCGGGGAGGTGCTAAGGAGCCAGGGCAGCACATCCCGGCGCGTGCTAGCTCAGGCAGGGAGCTGGGGCGGAGGAGGGAGCGCTCTCCTCCTGCTCGGTTGCGTCGTTCCTAGCTGATGGGGAGCTCTGCGTTTCCTGCTGATTGTGAGGGCTTGTCTGGGAGGAGCAGGGCTGGCATGGAGAGTCCTTCCGATAGAGCTGCAGGCACGGGGAGCGCTGCATAAGTTCCCAGGGCGCTTGCCTGGCCTCTGGTTGGGATCACCCCTCCATGGGCTCCTGGGGCGCTACTGTCCTGGCTCCGGGACCGCAGCCGTGCTGGGCAGGAGTACAGTGTGGAGGTGCAGGGCTGTGATGTATTGGGCAGTGCTATCTCTGTGTGCTGCTGCCTGCCTGCGTCTCCCCCCTCCCCCCCTCCGCCTGCTTTCCCCCGCATCAGCCTGCATTTGTAAAATGAAATAAATATTGACACGGACGGGATGCTATTCAATTTGTCCTGATCACTGGGCTGCGGTGAGTTCTGACAGAGCACAGTGTAAAACATAAGCTCAGGATGTAATTTCTGCTGTCAACATGATGTACAGTATGGCTGTGCCAAATACACACCGGCAAACGGCACAAGCTCTTGTGGGGCGGGGGCTGATAATTGGGAAGCAGGGATGACGGAGCAGCGGGAGAGAGGGCATCACCCCGGGCCTGGGGCGGTGCGAGAGAGTCTGGTGCTTCATGGCATTCATGAAAGCCTGGCTGGCACAGCAGGTGCCTGGGCACGCTGCCCTCAGGGCGCATGCGTGATGCGCACCTGCAGCCAGCTGCGCGCTGCTGCCTGCTTGGGATGCTGTGCTGCAGGCTGGTTGTGCCTGCAACAGCCGCAGCTCCCACTAGGTATTTATGGCTCCGCTGCTCACGTGTGGCAGAGAGAAGTGGCACTTCCAGCTGTTGGTGAAAGGTCTTCAATAACACAGGGAAATAAATGATGTGCTGGCCTTGGCTCCACTGCGTGGGACCGTCTGCGGTGCTTTGCAGCCCCGGGGTGCTTTTTGCATCCTGCAGCAGCATGTGCAGGCTGCTGCAAGGGCACAACCAGGGCTTGGGGCTCTTGGGTCTGCAGCCTCTGGCCGAGCTCTGTGATGTGACAGCCAGAAGGAAAGGTGTGCGCACTGAGAAGAGACATGACACTGACCTTAGCTGTGGCCTGAAGCTGTGACGGAAGAGAAACAGGCTGAGAATTTATGGGTGGAGAAGAACCCAGTTTGGCAACGAGCCTTGCCACAGATGTGTCTCTGGGTCAGTGTTTCTAGGTGGCTGGAGCTCATGATAGGTTTTATAGATGGGCTTTGCGGTCTGGGACCGGCGTGTCTTAGAGCAGCGTTGAGGCGCATTGTTTTACACCACCTGCATCGCCATGCGTAGGAAGAGCATGCAAACAGCTCAGCTCAGCTGAGCGGAGCTGAACTTTGGACACGTGAGGCAGCTGCCAGCAAACCACATTAGTTCAGACGTAGCGGTGGGATGAGAAATCTGTTAAATGTAAGAAGCAGCATAACGGCTGAGACTCTAAACACAAGGTTGTGGTTCCCACAGCAACGGCAGCCCAGCCCATGCACGCTCAGCGGGACTCTCCTCTCCCTGGCAGTAGCTGCTCCGTGGCTGCTTGGATGCAACAGGGCTGAGCAAGTTGCCTTGGGAACTGCGGGCCAGCTCGTCCGCCAGCCCCGGAGCAGCTCTGCTGGAGCTGTGCTCGCTCACTGCGGCATCTTTTGCCCTCGCTTCCTCTTCTCTGCCTTGCTTTAGTGTGTGCATTTAAATTGTGGCTTCTACAGGTTTATTGATGCTGTTTAGGATGTAGCTACTTCCATTTATGTGCTGTAACTCCGGCAAGGCTGAAGGAAAAGGCACGGTGCCCGTTTCCAAATGAGTAGCAGTGCCGTCCCTGCGCGCCTACGGGGCTGGCTCCAGTATGTGGCTCGAGTAGTCGGGTCGTGGAGGAATTGGGCAGCTTGCGGTGTGAAATGGTGCGGTGAGGGCAATGAGGGTGGTTCCTGCTGCCCTCACGGAGCCAGTGTCGATGCTGTCTGCCAGCTGTGTGCCCTGGGCACCGCTTGGGCAGACATTGGATGCATTACTCACTGCGTTACTCACAGTGCCTGGTTTTGCACCGGTGGGCTGGCTTGCTCACAGCTTCCCTGCACCCTCAGGAGGTCCTCCGTGGTTGCAGAACTGCTCTCTGGCAGTGGCATTGGTGCCTAGTCGGGCTTCTGGCAGGGCTTTATAAACCAGCATGGAGTAGCCTGGGTGGCAAGGAGGGGGTGTCAGGGTGGGCAGAGTGGGAGACTTCAGCAGCTGGTGGCTGCCTCTCCCCAAAGCTCTGCTTACACAGCTGTCCCTGAGGACATACACAGATGGACCATTGTTAAGTTCTCTTTCTGGCAGTTGCATTTACCAGGTACAACCCATTTGTACTCGGACTTTGGACATATCTGGAGGTGCTGCCCGTAAGAATGCAGCGGAGTGGCAAGGGCAGAGATGCTGGGTAGGGTATTCTTCCCACACTTGCTGTTTGCCCTGGGTGCTGGCCTGAAGCTCTTGCTCTGGCACATCTTGTGCTCTTCAGTTTATTGACATCTCTCGCTGTTTGGGGAACTTACTCCAACATAGCCACAAATTTCCCAGATGTGAGAAATTGGAGAGATGCTGCTTGTGGCAGTGGCGCGCCACATCTTGTTATATGTATCTTCTATATATCCATGTAAGCGTGATAAAACAGGTTTATATGTGTCCTGTTACTGCCTTTGTCAGTGTCTTGCTCTGAAGTGTGCTGCAGGTGGGGCAGCCTCAGCTCTGTTGCTCCAGAGCCAGGGACCTTTATATCTGTGTGTGATCGATGGAGGCTGCGGTTATTTTACTCTGTGAGACTTCTAATGGTGTGAAGGAAGGACTCAGTCCATCAGCCATCTACAGGTCATCTTGCCCCCCCCTAGGTATAGTCTCCAATGTTAAATATTTTGGTGTTTGATGATAGGCGTTCTCACTGGATTGGCCCTTCAGGAGCAGTGGCAGGAACTCCAATACGGTGTCATCTGCAGAGATGTCTTAATAACAAACGATCTGCCAGGGAAGAAGGGTGGGGAGGAATATTAGTACTTCTGTACCGTGATTGCTAACATAAAAGCACACTGGAGACCCTGTGCTCCTCAGAGCACAAAGTGCACAGGGCTTGCACATGACAGCTGATGTGCACGTGTGTGTTGAATATAGCATGTGTACATGGAGGGGGAAACACACGTGTACATCCAAGTGAGGCACAAATATGGGCAAAAGAGAGCGACTGTGTATGAGTGCTCTTAGCTGTGCATGGGGTGGAGCGTGAGCCCTTGTGTGTGAATGGATTTGTGCACGCTGTGTGACACGCTGCTTGGGAGCCATGAAGAGGCAGTGCAGAAAGATGCCTGGCACTAATGCCCCGTGTTTCTCAGTAAGTGTTTGGCCAAACAGGTGAATGCAGAAATGACAGTGCAGCTCACTGGATGCTTCGGGAAACTGCCCTGTTGGTGCGGTCACACTAGGGGAATGGCAAGCCCAAGGAAGAGCTAGGGAAATTCTTGCGAGCTGCCCCTGCCCTGAACTGCTGGGGCTGTTTAGAATCCTGCAGGAGCTGTGCGGAGCACAGTCCAGTTCCTCTCCTATGGGGAGTAGATGGCTATCTAGTCCAGATCACCCCCCTTTCCAGTCATCCTCTTTCCCCCTCCTATTTAGAGTAAGAGCTGACAGGAGATTAATTCTGCAAACCGGTGAAGATATGCATGTTTCATGAGTAGTTCTGGCTGTGGCTGGTGTCGCAGAGCTCTGGTGGCAGCTCAGGGTGTTGGTGCAGGGAGAGATGGATGCTGCATACCCGTCCCTGTCTCCTGGGCAGGCCCCTTCTCCCCAGGTTCTCACTGAATGCCATCTACCTGTGTCCATAGATCTCATGTCTTTATCCTTAGCGCCTTGCAGGTGGCTTAAAGCTTACTCCAGAGCCCTTTCTTAAACCGTTAGCTTTAACAGCCAGCTGGCGAACTCTTGAAGAAATGCATTTCTCCTAGCCCGTGGCTGCAGAAGTGAGATGCCAGGAAAACTTCTGCCAGGAAAACTAGCCGCAGTGGCTGGACAGCCAGCACCTCGGGCATCCACCAGCATCAGGCTTGTCTGTGTGCAGGGCTGGTGTGGTCCGGCCCTGTGCAGTCCCAGGGGTGCTGCCTACACATCTCCCACCACCGATGGTGCAGCAAACCTCACTCCCCTCAGCAGCCTGGGCAGCGTGGTGAGGAGGGATCCTCGGCAGTGCGGCTTCTTGGTCTCGGAGTCCCTTTTGGAGCAAATGTCCGTAGTGATGAGAGCTCTGCAGCCTGCTGTCCTCGCTGCTGGGGTACCTGCTCTAGCAGGACCTGCGGGGCTGGGCTCTGCTGTGGGGCGCCTGGGGCAGGGCAGGGTGGGAGATAGCGACCAAGGCTGCAGGGGCAGCACGGGGGGGCACGGAGCGCCGCTCGCACTCCAGCACTGACACCTTGTTTTTTTCCAGGGTCCCGGGGATGCTGCCGGCTGCCCTGCACCTCCCTGCGTGAGCCAGCGGAGGATGGAAGTGACCGGCATCAGCTGGGCAAAGGACCCTTCGCCAGGTGCTGGGATGTCATCCCCTTGAGGATGGGAGTTACAAATGGGCTTGTGGACTGCGCACGCAGCACAGGAACCTGCGCTGCCAGACCCCTGGCGCAGTAGTCCACGGCCACCGCAGGCCAGGCAAGACACTGGCCACAGCAACTCATCCTGTTAACTTCTCTGTGAAACCACGCGTGGAAAAGCTTCCCTTTGCTTCCCATGGATGACGGTCGCGGGTGCCTGTGCCCCGCACACGGCTGCGGAGCTCCCTGCCCGCTGGCGGGGTGGGCAGCAGGCTGTGCGTGATCTCGCTCCCCAGCAAGACCGGCGGCAGCCGAGCGCGGAGCCGTGCAGCCGTGTCCCTGGGGACAAATGCCAGCCGCCAGACTCTTCTCTGGAGACCCAGGAGCAGCCTGCGAGGCACCAGCACTGACTGCTCCCGCACTAGCAGCGGGCGGTCCAGGACGCCCGTTGTCACAGATGTGACTCCAGCCTGCTGGGACAGGAGCGCTCCAGCTGCAGGACGCGGCATGCAGCAGGGATGGGGATGCTCCGCATTGACCGGTGAGCCCCACGCTGCCAGTGTGGACTTTCCTCCTCTTCCCTAAAGGATGCCGGTTGCCTGTCCAAAAGCTACTGCTCATGCAGCCTCCTAGAGTGCAATGGCGAAGGGTCTGCAGGGCTTCTCGTGGACCATGCTGCTGCTGCTCTGCGCCATCCAGGAGCTGGGGGCCTGGGCCATGCACACTGCAGTGGAGGGCCCTGGCCTCGGGCAGCCGGGGGACCCCGCGCTGCTGGCCGGCGGGCGAGTGAAGCGCGGCTGGGTCTGGAATCAGTTCTTTGTGGTGGAGGAGTACACGGGCACGGAGCCGCTGTATGTGGGGAAGGTAAGGTAACCCTGTGTCTCCATGGGGCTGCCCAAGCCAGTGGCAGAGCAGGGTGTGCTGGCAGCATGGTTGAGCCTGGCAGGGGAGAGGGGACCTGCATGAAGGTTGCTTGTGGGGGCCTGGTTAGCTCTATGGACAGGGATGACAGGAGCCTGGTCCCTGGCTGGGGTGGGGGGTGCTGAGGTTAACGTGCTTCCAGAGACTTTAGGGCAGGAGCACGCCGAAATTCACATCTGTGTTCCTCCAGTTGCGTGTTGGGTTCCCGTGGTGTTTGGGGTGGGTGCAAGCTCTGGGTGTGGTGGGGGCAGTGGGGAAGGCTCAGCCCCGTCTCTGGCAGACCTGCTGGGCTGGAGCAGATGTTCAGACCAGGCTGGGCGGGCAGGACAGGCATCTGCTCACACTGGTCCCTGCTGCATCTTGGCATGTAGTAGTGCCACTACTAGTATGCAGAAGTGCAACTTAGCGTGTAGAAGTGCTGCTCTAGCACCAAGGGCATTCGTCCCCTAGCAGTGGCTGCCATAGGTGCAACCCTGACTTCCTGAAGGTGGTCCATCCCTGGTCCGGTAGCCCATTCAGCATAGGGATAACATCCTGGGTTTTGTTTCATGGCCCCTCGCTGTGGCTCCCTCCTGGTCCTGGAAGGACTGTGCTCTGTTGGACCTGCAGGCTGCAGAGGCTGTTTCTTAGCTCATTATCCCTGCAGACTGGGGCTGGTGTGGGAGATGTCCCTCTCTAGTTGTGACGCAGCAATCCTGCTCCTGTTTGTGGCCAAAGCGAGTTTGTTGGAGGATTTGTGTGTCTCAGGCTGGCCTGCGCAGCGTGGTGCGGCAGGCGCTTGGTGTGGGTACGCAGGCCTCGGAGGGACCCTGAGGGCCAGCACTGGTGGTAAGAGCTCTCCTGGAGCTCGCCAGGAGCTGTGCCCATCCAGGTGGGTGCTGCGGGCACCCCTGGGTGCTGGATGGGAGCTGCACTGCGTTACTGTGCTGCGCCCAGGGCCAGACCCTCCGCTGGGCTTTGCACGGGCGGTCGCACCAATGACATTCCAGGGAGAGGCACTGGGAGATTTCGTGCTTGTAACCAGTAGCCTCCTGCTTTGCTGTGAGAAGGTGCGATACTGGTCACTGGAGCGCACTGGTCTCCCCGTGCTGGAAAAGCCCTGCTCTCCCTCTGGCAGTCTCCCTTCTCTGCAAGGGGGTGGCTATTCATGTTCTCCTGGCTCTTAATGTTGCTTGCATGCCTTGCCAGGAGGAGCACCAGCAAACCTGGAACTGCTGGCAGAAAGCAGCCCCTTGCTGGGCAGGACTGGGTCTGTCCTTGGGAAAATGCCGCTTCTCTGGTGCGTGCCCAGCTGAGGTGTGGGGAGGCTGGACATGGCCATCTGCTTCCTCCATCCTGGTGTCCTGGGGCTGAAGGAACATTTTGCCTTGGGGTTGCTGGGCTTTGTCGTTTTCTGGGAGCTGTGGAGAAGCTGCCCCGTGGCTCCCATGTGTTGGGAGGACGTGCTGCTTGTGTATTGATGCACCAGCTGTTGGGACCAGTCAGAGGAGGGTGCCGCTGGCCAGCCAGAGCTGCCCTGGGCGGGCATGGGCTCTCCCCAGTGGAAAAAGCCCAAGAGCTCGTGCAGCAGGGCTGTCTGGTGGCCTCGGCTGTCTGGCCATGAGTCTGGAGGAGGCTTGAAAATGGGCTCCTTGGCTAGGGGCCAACTGGGATTTCAGTGGTGATTTGTGTCCATTTCAGCAGACACTCGAAAGGCGCACTCCTCTGCCACGACGCTCGATGCAGTTACAGCTAATTCACAGCTCCCCTGGGATGCGACTGGAAGCATCAGGCCCTGTCAAACTCCAGAGGTAGCCTAGCAACCGCCTCCTCTCCCAAACGAACCCGAGAACCTACAACTAACCCGTTTTACAGCCCCTTTCCGCACCATCCAGCGCATCACCCACCCCGCTCTGAATAAACAGCTGGCCCGTGCCGAAAGCCATATTGCTCCTGAGGGCTGGAAGCAACCCGGGGCCAGGCTTTTCCCTGGGGTTGGGAAGAGCTGGGGTGTCCGCCTGGGACAGCCAGGGCTGGGGTGGCCCCCGGCTTCCCAGGGGAGCGTGCCAGCCCCGCGGGCACAGCCTGTGGGTCCGGGAGCCTTCCTGCACGGAGGACCCGCAGCTCTGTGCAGTGTAGCTGGGGCTTGCCCTCTATGGATGCCTCTTGCACACCTACGTGCGCTTTTCCAAAGGGCCGATACCATTTCCATAAAATCTGGGTTCTCTAGCTAATCCTTCTTCTGAACTGTAATTTCCCCTGAGGCTGCTGTCAGTTTGATGTGGATTTCTTTGGGTTTTTTTAAATAGAATTATGGGGTCAGCAGTAGTTACAAACTTCTGCATGTGGACAGATCTATTTTAGATAGAGGAGAGGATTAAAGGGAAAAAAGCAGATTTAATTAAGTTGCTAATATTTAAAGAAAATTGATGAACTTGGGCTTTATGAGTTGGAGCAAACAGAGTGCGCCTTTATTACAGGCTAGTTTTTATTTGATTTTCTTTCTTTTCCAGCCCCAGAGTCATTTTTTATTTGTGTATCTTTGCTTTCTGTTTAATCGCTTTTAATAAGGAATGTGCCCATTTAATTTTGATTTAATTATTAGTAAGTAATTAATGGCTTCGTAAAATTCCCGATTGCAGCCTTTTAGGACCAGGAAGCTGTTTTCCTGTTTAACAAACTGATCAGCCTTTTGTCCACCTTCCGAATGGCCCCGGCTGCTGCGGACACTCTTGTTCTTGGCTGGAGGAGCTGATCCGCAGGCGGCAGGGGGGGGATTCCCTCTGCTCTTGGGATGCAGCGCGGAGCTGGAGGGAGCTCAGGGGAAGATGCAGCGGGGGTCCCAGGGCCAGCACGAGTCCAGCTGAGCCTAACTCCACTCGTCTGCCGTGCCCGGTGATGGTGGTGATTCCCAAACCCACACGGGAGCATGGTTCTACCTGAGCCTGCCCACTGTAACGGCGAGGCCAGGTAGGAGAAAGCATCCCTGGGATGTGGTCTGGGCCCGTGGCATCTCCCCTCAGATGCCTGTAGTCTGTTATCCAGCCCTCCCCCATTAGTTGTTGTTTAGTCAAGCAGCACAGATTTAGCTCTTTTAATCTTCCCTTGTAAATCAATCACGGCAGCCCCTTGAGCCCAGGCTCCATTTTTCTTCCCAGCGTTCCAGTTTGCAGGGATGCTGGTGTCTGCTCCGAGCAGTCAGGGATGAGCAAATATGTAAAGAGGATGTGCTGAGAGCTCAGTGTGGTTCTGGGAAGAGGTGCCGGGTGGTTTATCTCTGGCCTAATTATTAATCATGAGCCTGGTGTTCAGCAGAAAATTGCAGGTTTCTGTTACCTGCGCTGTACAGACCAGGTGCACCTTTCTCTTTCTGAAAAGCTGGATCTCTAGCGGAGCAGTAATGAACATGAGCGAGAGGATTATAGAGCGGAGGGGGCAGCAAGCTCTCCAGCAGCCAGCGGGGAGGGCTCGGGGGGCAGGACCGCCAGGGCAGGATGTCCCTGCGGAGCGGGGCAGACCGTCCCTGGGGGCTCTTTCCAAGAGGTGCTGCCCCAGCAGGTCTGTGGCCAAACCACCGCGGTGGTCCCAGTGTGCTGCTAGGCTCCCAGCCCCGTTCACTAGCTGAGCGAAGGGCTCCTTCACAGGCAAACCTTGGGAGACGTTTCAAACATGGGCAGTAATATGCGACTGTTGTGTAAAATGCATTGAATTATCTAATGTGTGAGCCCCTCACTCATGAAATAAATATATAAACTGTATCTAACAAGACAAATATAATGAAGGCGTCATAAAAAAGAGGCAGCTCTGGTATAAATTCTTGCTGGTAGAGCTGTATGTCTGAAAGGTGGATTATAGAACTGCAGTTTGGAAGATTGAATGGCCCATAAACATTTTCATATTTCATTAGCCGATTAATGGACGGCTTTTTTCTTTTTTTGGAAGGGGGGGCATCACTTTGCTGATTCTAAGCAGAAATTGTAGGAAGCAAATGAAAGCAGTGCATGAAACCTTTCCGGGGACCTGTCCCGTTATGGATTGTCCCAATTAATGCCCATGCTGCTCTCTGTCAAGATGCATTCTGCCTGTCCAGTTACTGTTAATAGATTTCTCATAAGTGGCTGGATTGTAAAAACCTCATAACTCAGTTTAATGCCACCGATAAAATTATCTCTGGACATCTGGCCTGGATTCCAGTCAGCTCTGGTCCGTGGGGAGCTGCTGTTTACCCTTTCTTTCCCCAGTTTCAAACGTTGTCTTAATTAGAAAATGAAGGAGGGATTGGCTACAAAAGCATCTTCCCCAGGGGCTGTTTTTCATCCTGAACACAGAACTAACTTGCCACGTTCTCCTGCAGGCTTTGCTCAGGTGGGGGCTCTGGGTGTGATGGTGCAAGGGGTTGACCTCTCCCCTCCCACTGTCTTGCCCAGAAAAGCCAATACAGGTGTGCAGTGAGTGCGTGAGCTCTCGGGCAGGGAGACTTGTTGGCACTGACTGCCCGGAAAACGGAGGGTGGCTGTGGCTGGAGCAGAGCTGGCGGATGAGGATGGGCTTTGGGCAGCTGGCTGGGTAGGTGGGGACGGAGGCTGGTGAGCTGCCTTTACCCCCCAGTCTGCTGTGCACCTTGAGAGAGGTGGTCCTACGCTGTCTGGGTCCTTGCCCACAGGGAAGCCTCTTTTTTTGGGGGAGTGCTGGTGCGTTGTCCTTCCCCATCCCAGCATCTCCTAACCTCGTAACGCTGGGGTTTGTCCCTTGGTTTGTAGTGTGGGTGGGTCCTGGTGGGATTTGTGATCTGCCGAGCGTATGGTGGCATAGGCAGGACAGAAGTTCTGGTTTATTGGATCTTCCTGCGTGCTCAGGCATCGTTTGGTGGTGCTCTGTGCTGCTCTCCGGTCCAGCAGTAGCAGAGGGAGCAGACGGGCATCACGGAGGGACCGTGGGCACCTCGCATCGAGGGCTCCACACCTGTGTGGTCTCGGCTGTGGGGGCACCAGCATGGCCCCAGCCTGCTCCCACCCTCTCCCTCTTTCCCTGGCAGATCCACTCGGACTCGGATGAGGGGGACGGCTCCATCAAGTACACTATCTCCGGGGAGGGCGCAGGGACTATCTTCCTCATCGACGAGATCACAGGTGACATCCATGCCACCGAGCGCCTGGACCGGGAGCAGAAAACCTTCTACACCCTGCGGGCTCAGGCCCGTGACCGGCAGACGGACCAGCTGCTGGAGCCCGAGTCGGAGTTCATCATCAAGGTGCAGGACATCAATGACAGCGAGCCACGCTTCCTGGAGGGGCCCTACATCGGCAGTGTGGCTGAGCTGTCCCCCATCGGTAGGTCTCCTGGGTGGGAGGAGGTGGGTTGGGAAGGCTGCGCCTCTCTCCTATCAAACCTTGAGCCCGTTGTACCCTGCAAAACCGCCTGCAAATCCCAGGGATTCCAGCTGAGACCAGAGCTAGGGAGCCAAAAGGGAAAAATAAATAAGGTGGCTTAAGGAAAACAAGTGAATAAATCCTCTGAGCTGATTGCCAGCCCGTGGCTGAGCGCTCAGCCTCAGCCCTAAGCTGTGCCCTGGAGACGGGTCGCAGTGGTGCCGGCTGCCCGCTGTGCATTGACCCCGGTTTTGCACAGTCCCCTCACTCCCAAACGCTGCGGGGGGCACGGACTGAGCCCTTGCATGCCAAGGGGCTCACGGCTGCCTGTGGCTCAGATGAACCCGAGTGGGGTTTCTCCCTCTCTGCCTGCCTGTGCCCCTCCTGAGGCCATCCTCTGCCTGCTGCTTTGCAGCTCTGCGGAGCCCTGTGGCCACCCAGCCGTCCCCTTGTGCATCCCCCTGCAGCGCTGCCGAGCCTCTCACCCAGCTCCTGGCTTCCTCCCGGGGGCCAGGCATTGTTGGCTGAGATTGGGGAATTCATGGCCCCTGTGACAGGAGTGTGGCTTCCCCGTGTTACCGTTGGCCTGCCCATCCGTTTCCCACCAGGCACCTCTTAAGTGATCAGCCTTGCTGGGATGCGTGCCGTGAGTCCATCCCCCTGGGGCTGGCGGAGCGGGACAGTGAGCTTACCTCAGTGAGTGTGGGGACGGGCACAGGGAGGGGAAGCGTGAGCTGCCGTATTGCTGTCCTTGCCCCCTGTGCTGCCTCGATGGCGGGTTCCCATGCCGCTGAGCACAGCGCAAGTGCAGGGAGAGTGGCTGGCTGTGCTCGGCGTGTCACGCCGTTCCCCATCCACGTCAGGCTATCTGTTATCCCCCGTTGACTAGCCAGACCGTGCAGCCGACGGCACGTGCCAGCCTGCGCTGCGGACAGGGAACTATAAATCACTGTTCTCCAAAGGCTGCATCAAGGAAGAAGACAGCCTGCAAAAGACTGACTGACATCAAAGATAAGGCAGGTCCCCAGCACTGCCAGCAAGGGGGAGAGTGACGGTGCCAGGAAGGCAGTGAGCTCCAGGAGGGAGAGTGCCAGCGGGTCCAGGGCTGGGGGAGCCGGGCTGAGCCGCACGAGGGGCTCGGCAGGTCTGGGGAGCTGCCGGGTCCTGCTGTGCCTGTGTGGGAAGCTCTGGCTGAAGAGGGATCCTGGAAGTGAGTGCAGAGGCTGGTGCTCAGGTCTGCGCTGCCTCAGGACGGAGCTCCGGCTCTCTGTGGTTAATGTGCAGCATATTGTGAGTCTGGTGCATGGCCTCCAGCAGGTACAGATGCCCCAGAATTGCCCACACCAGAGGAACTGCTCTGCCTGGGTTTCTGTTGACGGACGGAGAACAAGCTCTCCTGAGGCATCCCAAGCTCTCCTTCCTCATCCGTTTACCTACACAAATCCTTTCCTGAGTCAGAGAGTGACCCCTTGAACTACAGCCATGTGCTCCTGGAGAAATGAAAGGCAGCGTGTGGGCAGCAAAGCAGGAGGCATCCTGTTCCCAAAGGGAAGAAAGAAATTAAATTAATCTATTTTGCTTGAACAACATTTAAAAAGGAAGGAATTCTCAACTCTGAGTATTAGACAAGGATCCCAGTTCTTTGAAAATCACTAACAATTATGGAGCTGCCTGATCAGACTGATGTGAACAAGACATATCAAAGGAGACAGTTTCTATGCGAAATTGGAGATCAGAGGGAGAAAGAAACACGGTTTCACAACATGAAAGGAGGCGATTCCTGCAAATTAAAATACGCAGAAGTTAAAAGTAAAGAGGAGTGCTGTGAACGGCGTGGGCTGTGCTTCCAAGCTGCATACGCAGAGAGGGGAGCTGGAGCCAAGAGCCTGTTCTGCTTACCAGGCTGATGTCTGTCTGTCTGTCTGCGACAGCCTCGGAGCTTTCTGCAGCCTGGCCATGCCGGGGAGCCCAAGGGCTCCTCTCTTGCAGCCCAGCCCTGGAGCTGGCCCAGCTAACAGGGCAGGGAGAGCTTCACACAGCGTCTTCAGGTGGTGCTGCCGCATGGTCCCCTGCAGTACGAATGCAGAGCTGGAGGGTACCCATGTGCTGCTGCAAGTCCTGGTTCTCCCTCAGCTTACCGGTGCTTTGGCCAGGAACAGGTAGCACAAAGGACAGGATGGACACGTCCTGTGAAAGCATAAACAAGCAAGCCTGAGAAGTAGCTTCCTCCTCAACCCTTTGGGGTTCAGCAGCTGCCCTGCTCCTCCACTGTCGCCCTGGAGTGGACACAAAGGGAGAGGGGGCTGGTCATGGACCTGGTGCATGAAGTTCAGCTCCAGCTGCTGTAGGAAGGGCTGAGGATGCAGGACATGGGATGCTGCCTGGGCCAGGGAAGTAAAGTTCAGGACTTTCTTATGTGAGAAAACCCGACAGTGTTTCTGGTTACGCTGTCCTCTCTGCTGGGGAAGGGGCTGGGATGTGGCCACCCCAGGGGGCAGGGATACTCTCCAGTTTGGAGCTTGTTTGCGGGGAGCTGTTTATTCCCTGTCTCTGCTGCTCTGACAGCTTTTGCTCCGTGGCCCAGCCTGAAAAGTGGAGGGTGACCCCCTTCTTCCTCTTCTCACGCTGCTGCCTTCCCAGACCTCGCTGGGGTTTGTGCTTGAGGCTGCTCAAGTGGGTGGTTTTCCTTCTTACTCATGGCAGCTCTCAGCCACAGCTCCCTGTTCCCTGCCAAAGCCTAGTCCCGGCTCCCAGAGGTGGGTGCCTTCCTCGGGCATAAAGAGGAATAAAACAAATACGGTCAGATCCGCTCTCTGACAGCAGGAGCAGATCAAAGGACATTATTTGCATAATGAAGGAGTACTAATTGGGAGGGAAAGTCATTTGATTTCCTAGTGTCTAAGAGGGAATAACAAATGAGAGAAGTGCACAGACTCTGTCAGAGTAGCTGGGAGCGCTTTGCAACACACCTGCCCCGTGCTCTGCGCTGGGGCCAGGGCAGCGTGTTCGGGTATCGACAGCAGATGTGCTGCTCAAGACACTAACACTAAGTCAGGATGGACTAAAGGCCCCTCTGTTCCAGGATCTTCTCCTGACAGTGGCCAAAGTGGATGCTTATGGAGGAGGAGGAACAGTACATGCAGAATGTGTGATGCTCCTCTTAATACTCCCCCAGCCAGGAACCAGTTTCAGCTTGGGGATTTCTGCCTCTGTGGGTGGTTTCCGTGGGTTCAGGCTGTCTTTCATGAACTCATCCAGACTCACTGTAAACCTCTGCAAAGGGAAAGGAAAAGGGGTTGCTATTGCTTGTCTGATGGATCAAAAATGGCAGATGCAAGATGGCCAGGAAGGTAAGGCTGGAGTCTGGGATTTGTAAGGGTCAGTGGCGGTGCTTGGAGCTAACCCTGGCCCATGGAGCCAGGCTGAGCATGTGCTACGCCCCTGGAGAAGTCAGTGTTTTCTACACACAGAGCACAGACCTGAGGCTGGCGCTGAGCTCCTGCACTTGGAGGAAGCACATCCAAAATGGAAGCTGACCCAACGGCTTTACCTGGGCTCCCTTGGCACGGCAGGACTGGCTGCAAGAGCAGGCTTTGAGTGTCTTGTCTCCAGAAACCTCGTCTGCTCTGGGGCTGCTGGGCCAGCAGGAGAACTAGCGCAGCTGCCGAGGACGGGTTTGCAGACAGCGGGGCACAGGGCATCCAACGCCGCTGTCGGGGGGCTGGTGTGACCTGGTGCTGCGTGAGGCTGGCAGGGGAGGCAGCTGGAGCCCCACGGGGCAGAGGGGCTGGCCAAGGACCGGTCTGTCTGCAGGACGGAGCCTGAGCTGCAAACCCTGTGGCAGCCCCGCTGCTGTCCTGTCACCTCGAGGAGCAGCTGTGGGCTGAGAGCTTGTGGAGGCTGCTCTGTGCTGGCACCTCAGCCTCTGCCTGGGATGCAGCAGGATGTGACGGAGTGATACACCCCACTGCAGATCGCTCCAAAGTGCCCGAGTTGAGCAGAGTCTGGTACCAAAGGAAGAGACCTGGAGCTGCAGAAGAAGGTAGGATGGGACCCAGCTAACTGCCTGGGAACTGCGGGAGCTTCACCTTGTAACAGGAGGTGCTAAAATTAGCTGTGTTTTTTGGGCTCCCTTCCCTGAGCTCCCTGGGGTCTGCCTAACAGCTGTCTGCCACACATGGGCATGAGCCCAAATCCAGCACACGCTGCCTCCTGCAAGACCGCTCCACTGATTGCACAGGGTGGGTGTTGCAGCCCAGAGCTCCCTTCTGGGCTTTTTGGGCATAACGGAGAGCCTGGAGTGAGGGACGTGCTAGGAAATATCCATCTTTTCATCAGAACATCGCTCCTCCCTTCCTGCGTCTTGTTCTGCTTATTTCTCCATGTAGCACCAAGTCCAGATTAGAGACGATTTGGCTGCACAGACAGAAACTTGGGGTCAAGCCCTGACTCTCGCACAAAGCTGGCTGAATGCAGAAGTGATTATTGTGAAGAGAAATTGTTTAATCTCCACGCTGGAAGCAGAGAAAAATACTTTGCTTAACATGCAGCAGCCAGAGCACTTGCAGGCAGTCTGATCTTTTTTTTTTCCTTCTCTTCCCTCTCCCCCTGCCCTGATAAGAAAGTGCTCAAAACACTTGTGTGCATCTGGGACAGCAAGCAGCTGGGAGCTGGGGCTTGCCCTGCCTGTTGGTCCTCAGTGGGACAGTACCTCTGCCTTCAGCGCTGCACTCTTGGTCACAGTGCAAGTCCTGAGCCCTCTGCCCTGCACACCTGAGGACCTGCTACACCCTCTCTACATCCACTCTGCGTGTGCCGAACCCCTCAGGGAACCTGTGTGCCCTTAACTCAATGCTTTGTCCCCAAGACACCACCTTTACCTGCATGGTGCAAGGGGCTGGGGTGCCTTGTGAGCTGGGTTTCACTGGCCAGACACCCCAAAGGATGTTTCCCTAGCTGTGTGTTTGAGCGATTCCACCACAGCCAGGTTAGCTCCCTCGGGCTTGTCCTGCAGGATGCGAGGGCTCTGCAGTGAATCTCCTCTGGGTCGGATTTGGCGTTCTACCAAGTAAGGATGTTCCTGAGATTGCAAGAATGTCACTTCTGCTCCAGTAATTTTTAAAGCTCCTCTGGTTTATTTACTTCCCTGGTGTCCTACCTGCTTTCTTCTGGGGTGCAGCAGCCGCTGCACGTGTTGGGGCAAGACGAAAGCTGTAAATGGCATCGTTTATAAAATCCCAGCTAGCAGCCCGGTCCCCGAGATGGGAGTGCTGCACTCTGGCATCAGTCCAGTGCCTGTGGCTTTGCATGACAAAGCACTCCTCTCGGGGTCCTTCATATTCTGCAGGGCTAAAACGACCACGAGCTGTCCTGGAGCTAATGGCATGGGCACAGAGAGGTGCTCTAAGCGTGGGTAGAGGGTTGTCCTTTGGGCTCAGCCTGAGCTGGGGGTGCAGGTTGGTCTGGAGAGCGGCTGGAGGCTCCTACCTGCAGCAGGGAAGGGGTGAAGGCTGCCCAATTTAGCAAATGTTGGCTTTTCCAGATGCTTGTCCCTCTGCAGGCCTGGAGCCAGGCTGTACTTCTGTCCCTGGGGAAGCGACAGGTCCCCTCGGCTTGCTTGTGGATTCGGCGCAGGGTCTTTTTACTCTTGGATATGTTTGGAGATTGCCTGTCGACATTTATTCTAGCTGAATGTGTTTGGAGTGAGTGGCATAGTAAGTGGTCTGGAGCCATTAGCCTTCTGTGTGCAGGCGGATGGCACCTCCCCGGATCGCTGAAACTGGCCCCGGAGGCTCTGGCTCCTGCGGGGGAAGGCGGTGACGGATGCTAGGACAGGTCCATGTTAGTATTTTGAAGGTGCTCTGCAGAGCCCGGGACCTGCGGAGCCCTGTCTGTCCAAGCCAGGGCACCTGGGGCTGAGCTGCTGGTCACCAGACCAGCCTCAAGGACCGCTCTGCCTGGTGGGATGCTGTGGTGGTGGAGCTGAGCAGGGCTCATCTCCGCAGTCGTGGCCACAGCAGGGAAAGGACCGTGCACAGAAACCAGTCTATCATCCCACCGGCTCCCGGGGCACATCGCCAGGCACCTTTTGGTGCTGGGTGCTGGCAGCCGCTCTCTGCGCTGCTGATCCTGACTGGGCGCAGCGGAGATGGGATTAATCTCCCTGGCCCGCGGAGTCAAGGGCTGGCTGATGTCCCTGGCGGGTCTCCAGGGAAGCTCAGGGTGCGGAATGGGGACAGCCCAGGCAGAGCCCGTGGAGCTGGAGGATGGCTGGTGGCCAGGGGGAGGATTACTCTGGAAGTCAGGTCCCCACTTTCCTCTGGGGGAAAACACAGTTTGTTTGATCTGCTGTGCCAGGTCACACCTCTGCAGCAGCACAGAGAGAGATGGCCTCTGACTCATTAATTTTTATGTAAAATTGTTGGTTTCCTCTGGTTCTGTGGAGTGAGCTGGCCGGGGGAGGAATGAGGTCTTTATCTTGTTTTACATGTCTAATTACCTCTCTGGGTATAAGTTGAGGCTTCCTGGTTATGGGAGGTGGGTTATACAGTACATTATGGATGCTTAGAGTTTGTTTATTGTATCTTTTATGGCTAAGGCACATGCCAGGAAACTAAATAAAAGTTGTACATGCGGTACTTGCTGTGGAGAGCAATGCTTGGAGAGCAGGGACTAATATCAGAGCAGGGGTGGGATCCAGTGTTCCTAGGCTTGTCCCTGCAGGAAGGAGGGGATCAGGTTAAACTGGAATTTGAGAAGTTTGTTCTTCAGATTGCAGGAAAGGGGGAGCTAAGGGTGGAAAAGGGATAAGTGGGGGTTAAGAGAGGATACTGGGAAGTTGGACTCCTAGATTCCTGATATCCTATAGGTGACCTTGAGCAGGCTGCATTGCATCTTTGCAGACTAGGAGTCAAGGCACAAAGTGGGGTTGGTGGTCCCTACCTGCTGCCCAGCAGGCCTGTTGCTCCAGTGTTTGGGAGCATCCAGGAGCCTTCTCTGCTGGCACTGGAAAACGGAGAGGAGCAACCCACCTGGCTTGTCCAAAGCATGGCTTAAAATGGAGAAACAAAACCCACCTCAGAGTGGGAATGGATTCTGCCTTCCCGTCGGACACGGGCACTGATGCAGTTTTGCAGCGTTCAGGTAGATGCTGGAACACAAGGAGTGTTTGTGGGATAGGGATGGATTAGTGTGTGAATTACGCGATTGAGTGAATGCATCTGGCGAGAAGCAGCACAAGATGCAGAGCCTGATGCAAACTTTTAGTGGTTAGCCCCCCACCTCTTTAAAGATCACGGGACCTGTGGGGTGACAGCACAGAGATGGCTGGGATAGAGGGTTGTGGCGTAGTCCTTGGACCACTTGCTCTGTCTGCATGCATGCAGTCACGACACAGGTTATACTATATAGTAGGCAAGTGCAGGCAAATAACTCTGATGGGCTTGTGTACATGTGGGTGAGTTTTGGATCTCCTGACCCTTTGCCTCTGAGGTACCTAAGCAAGAGCGAGTGGTTCTTGGAGCGGGGCTGATCTGCCTTGGCTCATACCTGGTGGAAGAGTTGTGTGATGGCAGGCAGGGGGAGGAGGAGGAGGAGGAGGCGGCAGGACAGACCCTTTGAAGGAAATGCAGCAATAGTATTTCTTAAATAGTTGTTTGCAAGGTAGGGAGCTAGTGTTGCTGTGATGTAATCTGGACATGCCTGGCAGGGATGCACCTTAACTTCACTGGAGACAGCAAAGCATGAATAAGTCGACTCAAAACAGCTTGCAGCTGAAGACTGATGAGGGGGATTCTCATGTTATCAGTAGAGCTGCAGCTCTGAGAAGATGGCCAGGAAGAATGAAAAGCAACCATGGTAACTGCTCATTTTCTTCAGTGAACAGCCTTTCCAGGAGATCAGACGTGAACTGGACTAGGGGGGAGCATGAGCATCGCAGCTGCTCACAGTAGCGTTGCCATCTCCACTGTCTTGTCTCCAGTCCAGGCTGGGCTGGTGCAGAAGCACCCTGGCTGCATGGTTTGTCTGCAAGCTGTGGGCTTGTGGTCTCCTGACAAGGGAAGAAGAAGGCACCAAGGATTGGAGCTCCTCATCCTCCATCTGGATGGTTCCAGCTCAATTTCTGCCCACTGTGACGTGGGAACAGAGGCTGCTCTGACTTTGTACCTCTGGTGTTTAGGAATGTAATGGGTCTAGACTCAGATGCTGACAACTAGGAGTAAGCCTGGCTCTGGGTTATTCATGACATGGGTCTAGCCAAGACCAGCCTGTGAGATTGTCTTTGCAGCATACGGATGGCTGCACTGCAGGACAGAAGGGTTTCTGGACCAGAGTGTTGTACCTCTGGTCCTCAGCTGGTGGCACAGCAGCCCCAAGAGGTGCATGAGGCAGAGCAGAGCTGCTGGATGCAGCAGTGTGAGCTGTGAAATGCTCTCTCCTGGCCCCTTCAGTGTGGGCTCGTCTTGTGTTGCCCTGGAGTCATCTCTGAAGCAAAACCTACCTTTTAACCGCAATCATTGCTGGGCAATCTTGTCCATTACGGATTTCTGGCTCCTCTGCCATCCTTGTCAGCTCTTGGCCCTGGCGGTATCTTGCAGCAGGGATTTTCCCAGTTGGTTTGATCTTTCCTATGAGCAGCTCAGGGTTCCTTCTTGTCCTGCACCTCATCCCACCAGAGAAGTGACTGGTGCCAGTGTTTGACCTCCAGGACAGGAATGCCCTGAGCCTGGTGCTAGAGGTGGAACTGGGTAGCCTGTCCTCACAGGTCTTTGGTCACACCATCTCCTTTCTCAGAGGTGTCTGTAGTTAGGGTTAGATTTCCCCTCCTTCCTCTCCTCTCTTGTCTTTGTGGATCTAAGCCCCTTTGCTCCCGGGCCCATTCTCATGTCCTGGGTCCTGCTTTTGTCAAATTGAACATGATGTCAAATTAAAGCCATCACAGGGACAGTTGGAGTGAAGCACCCAGTTTAATGAGGCAGCGTTGAAAATCAATAACTTAATTGCAGGCATTTGATGGACTTTTATCCAATTTATAGTCCTAGTGCCCTGCTACGTGTAGAGCATGAGGACGTGGTGCTGTGTCTGGCTCTGGGCAAGCAAAAAGCCTTTCCTTTCCCGTGGCTGTCGTCCCTTTGCAGGTCTGTCTGCTGCAGAGATGTGGTGCTGCAGTGTGGATCAGGCCCTGGCTGGGAGGTCCCTCTAAGGACTGGAGGTGACTGTGTTGCTCGGTGGTGACAGGAAAGGGGCAGCTGTGGTTATAACATCTCATCCCCAGCTTCTTGCTGGGTGGCCCAACAAAACCCTGCTGGGAGAAAAGCTCCCAGCTGTACAGACCAGTGATCTCCTGGAGAGTAGGTCCTGCCCAGAGAGCAGCCCCGAGGTGGCCCAAGGTCCGGTCCCTCCTGCCACTCTGCAGGACAAAAGGGGTGTTTGCAGCAGGGTCTGGAGTCCCGGCTCTCAGCCCTTTGGGGGGAGCCAGTGCTGCATTTGCACCCGGCTGTTCTTGTTTCCATCGGTGTGTGTGAGTGATCAGCGTCGGCCCCTGCTCTCCCGTTCTACCAGCCCCTGGCCCTGAGCTTTGTGTGACTCTTCTCGCCTCCTCCCTGACTTTTTTTGTTTTCCTCCTTGTCCCTGCTGCAGGCACCTCTGTGATGCAGGTGATGGCATCTGATGCTGATGACCCCACGTACGGGAGCAGTGCCCGGGTGGTCTACAGTGTGCTGGAGGGCGAGCAGCACTTCACTGTGGACAGTAAAACAGGTGAGCAGCACCCATCTGGGCGGGGACCATCTGCGTAGGGTGTCAGGAGACCAGACTGGGGCCGTGCGTCCTGCATCTGTTTGGTGCATGGCTGCGTGCCCGAAGGTCTGCGCCTCCACGCTGGCTGTTGATGCTGGGGTACCCATGCTGTGGGTGTTACTGGGGGTTGGAGAGGAAGCTCGGCAGCCCCGCAGGCTGCTTCCCGGCTCCCTGCGGTGCCTGCAGCAGGCAGCTGTGGAGCAAGACCTGCAGCTGCCAGCCCGGAGCGCCCTGCCTGCGCCTGCACCGGCCACAGCTCCCCTGTGCTCTATGCCCAGAGCACGAGTGCACCCACAGGCACATAAAATCTCGGTGTGAAAGGTTTAAGTACTACCACAGGGGCCTTACCAAAGGCTGCGTTGTTATCACCGGGGCTTTGATTAAAGGTAACACTTTAAATTAAGGATCGGTTTATAAATGTTCTATTAATATTTAATGAAAGAACAGTAGAAGCTGCTCCATTCCTTAATAACTTATAATAGAGCCTGTTGTAAAATGCCTCTGTAATAAATCCCTAGCAGATGATGCTCCGACATACTGGTTAGAGTAGACCATAACCAGGAGATGTTGGGGTATATATTCTCCTTGCCTCCCAGGAGTGTGACTCTCATTACCCTTAATGGGAGCCTTGCAAGCTTTCTGAGGAGGGAAGACACTCAAATGCTAATAAGAGGTATTTAAGGCACAAAGCATGCAGTAAAGTACCCACAGCATAATGAAAAATTGTCAAAGGACAAGCGGGCTGGGTAGTTGCAGCTCTCCTTGGAAAGCTGGACAGCAAAGTCCCCCCCCACCCTATTGCTGAACCGCAGTGACAACACAGGCTGAGCTCAACCCCTGGGCTGAAGTGCCAAGTCTCTGTCAGGCTCACTCGCTAAGGCTGCTTTTATGTAAGTTGGAGTGGAATTTGTTCCGTGGCTCTGGCATAAGGAGAGTGTGAGGGAAGGTATGTGTGCCTGAGCCTTGGCATCTGTGGGAAGCCGTGCACCTCCCGAGAACCAGCCTGGTACACGTGGGCATGCTGGTCACAGCCCTGGCTGCCACTGGAGTAAAGCTCAAATTTTGTAGCTAGCAGAGCTGGGGTATGCGGTGGAAAATGCCGTTGTCTGGAGAGAAGCTGGTAGGGTGGGGAGAGTGCACAAAAACCAGCTTGGGGCTGTCCCCACTCCTGGCCCAGGAGCTGCTGCACCTGGGCTTTCTTCTCTCCCAGATTTGCTTTGTTTTACTGGGGGACAGGGGCGCTGAGGGAGGAAGGTGGATGAACAATGGGCTAAACACTGAAAACTCAGGTGCATGTGAGATCCTGTTAATCTGAGTCAGCTCTGTGTGCGTGGAAGCCTGGCTGCTGGAATGAAGAGGGACCACTGGGAGCAAAATGCACAAGCCAGGACGTGCAGAGGCTCAGCTTCCTGCGACAACATTAATGCTCTGTATTAAGGCATAAACTAAAATGTGCCCTGTGGGACTGCAGTGAGAATTAATGTCACTCTGGGAATCCAAGCTTCTTGATTCCTTGACTTTTTGTGTCTTAATTCTCAAGCTGGTTGTTTCATGCACTGGGGGGGTTGATTTACTGTTCTACTTGCTTGTGATTCATAAAAGCAAAACTGCTGACAGTCTGCAGAAGAGTCCTCAGTCCCTCTTGAGTGTGTCTGCTTCCAGAATATCTGACCGCTAAAGCAGGTGCTGGGGCTGACTCTTCGGCGATGTCTGAGCTGCAAACAGCCTTTTGTAGCTGCCTTACCTGGGCTCCAGGAATGCGGTGTGCAGCTCTGCCCGTTGGCCGCTTAAGATGCGGCTGCAGTCTGTCCTGCACTGCCTGTGGCCTCGCGCCTGGCGTGAGCTGCATGTCCGTGCCCCCACACACCTGAATGCGCTGCTAGGGGCAGCAGGTACGGGACTGGCGGTGCTGAGGGGGGACGTCCTGTCTCTTTAGTGCTGGCCAGGAGCCAGCACATCCACCCAAGCAAATCCCATCCCGCTCCCACTCTGCGCTTGAATAGGTTTTTAGTATTCCACATGGGAATCCTGCTCTGACTGCCCTGGATGGCCCAGCTTCTGCCCTGAGCATAAGATTTAATTATCCACAGCAGCAGCATAACTCTCAGAGCCGCCATTGTTATTAATGGCCATAAAAAGAACCATAAAAACCTGGCATGTTACATTTCTTATAATATATGGTAATGAAGAACAATTTGTTTTCCCCTTTTGGTTTTGACCTCCTCCTTTGCCTTTTCTTGCAGGTCCATACGTGTACATGCTCCCTTGCATGCCACCTAAACCCATGACTCCTTCCAGCGCGGGTTCTCTCTCCCTTCCTTGTATTTACCACCAGTTCCTTTCACACTGTCCTTCGTAGTGTAGGTGTTGCACGTACAAGTGTGGTTTGCACACTTGTGTACAGGATGTGGACCCTGTGTAGGTCACTTAGTTTGTCTCCTGTTCTCGGATGTTACTAGCTGCAGTATTCAGCTGGGATTTAGGATTCAATGGACCTTTCAAAGGCAGACCCAAACCGTCTGGATGCCATGCTCTGCCAAGTCCTACCACTCAATAAGCCCTGAATTTCCACGGTGTCTCAGACATCTTTTTGGAGGGGGATGAGCAGCTAAATGACCCCACTGGATTAGTGGGAGCTGCAGCATGGCATTTGCTGGTGTCCATACAGCTGTGGAGAATGATTTCAGTTTCTGCAGTGTTGAATGATGGTGAAGAAAAAGCACAGCTGATGCATATGAGCATTTCTTTCTTTCATATACACTATCCACTACCTCTCATGCTTTGAGGACCAAGTTACAGACGCTGAAATGTCTGTTGGTTTGTGGTGGTGTACCTCAGAGCAGGTCCCAGATCTTGCCCTTCACGTGTTGAAGGTCTAGGCTGGCTTTCTTGGTGTGTGAGTGGGGAGCTTTGTATGCACAAACTTTGGAGGCATGATTTTCTGTGCCAGCTGTGATAATAACCCCTAGACTCCTTGCAAGAGCCTGGAGGCGTTAGTCACATTTAGGCTTTGTCTTCCTCGCTCGTCCTCGGTGTGCAGGCAGGGCGCCGCTCGTCTCTGCCTGCCCTTTGAGGCAGGTGAGCTGCACCGCACTGTTCCGCAGCTGCCCTGCTCCTGCTGCCGGAGCCTCTGCTTTTCCAGCAGCCAGCACGTGTGTGTGCTTGGCTGCTTCTGTCGGGAAATGGCCGCTCCTGCCACCGGGATGAGTGCGTCGCAGGCTGACAGCAGAGAGCCCCTCTCGCCCTGCGGCGGGCTGGCGACTGCAGGGGCCAGGACCCCCCACTTTGCCCAGCAGCACACGGGTCGGGAGGTTTAGTGCTTAGTTCCTATTCTAGCTCCAGGAAGCCCATCCTCACCAAGATTCTTCTAACTTACACTTTTCAGATGCCGAGATGAGCAGAGGGAGTGCGTGACTCATAGGGCACTTAGGTGAGAGGAGAATTCAGGGGGCATTTAAATTTGCATGCCAAATTTTCGTGTTGCTTTGTATCACCCTGCAGTCTCTGTACCTCTGCAGATTATTCGCCTTTATGGGGCAAAGCTTTTCTTCGGCAGGCAGCTGGGCCTGCCTGCTCATGTCTGTTCCTGTGTGCTTTGCAGCACCCTTTCTTATCTCTGGCCAGTGTGGCTGGGGACTTGCTGCTGCCTGCAGTTCCTGCCCGCAGCCTCGGGAGGAAACCTCAAAATACTTGACACCCAAAAAGGGGGACATAAGCTGGTGGCCTTGGCTCCAGCAGCAAGTTCATATTGGCTTCTGCAGAACAACGGCAGCAGGTGACATCGTAGGCTTCACGGAATTTGGTGCTTTCCTAAAAGCCCAGCTTTTCAGTTCAGGAGAGTACACGGGAATCTTGCTTTTTACTGAAAAGAAGAGGTTGTTCTTAAAATCTGTCATTCTGCTGTATGCAGGGAAAAAGGCAGAAGGACTCGGAAGGCTAATTGAAATGCAATCTGGCACTTATGATTGCTTGAAACAGCTTCTGACTTCTAGAGCCCGTCTCCTGATTTGGAGACTGAGCCGGTGAGGGCTTAGGCGTCCTTGTGCCAGGGAGAGCAGGACAAGAAATACTGACCTGCTGGCATGAAGCTGATGTTTATTTGTGTGCAGCCATTAGTTGTTTCATCCTTACCTGTCAGCCTTGCCCTGTTTGGAGACCGACAACAGCCCTAGTCCCGAGGTAGCAGGGGTAGACTGGGAGAGGAGTTATTGTTGGGAACATGCTGAATGGGGCTGATGAACTGTTGGATTTGTGTGACGTGGTGGTGGGAGGCAGAACATGTTTCTCTGCGGCTCTTACCATTGTGTTAAAAATGTTCCTCGATGCCTGGAAACACAGATGTCAGTATGTGCATGTTTCCTGCGTGCACATGGGTTTAGGCAGGTCTGTGTCCGATCCCAGAAGCTTATTCATCAGACCTGTGCACAGGGACAAGGGACTGAGCATGGGTGATAAGAGTCCGTAGAGAAGCCACGCTTATTTAAGGTGATTGCTCTTATTAGCAAGACTGAATGTTAACAGTCCTTTTCAGAGACTGGTGCAGGAACTCTGGTTGGTTTGGGACCAGATTGGAAGTTTGGTCGTCTTGAGGAAATTACGGTATATCTACTAAGTGCAGTGGGAATTAATATTAAATGCCGAGGGATTTAGCTGCGAAAAGAAGGGACAAAGGAAGGGTAAGTGAGCTGTCCCATCTGTCGGAGCTCACTGCGGGTGCCTCCCTCTGGGGCACTGCTGCCTCTGCGCTGGCATGGGCAAGGCTGATTCCAGCCAGGAAGCCCCTGCTAGGTGCTCTGCTCTGGGCAGTGGCAGTAGCTCTGTCTCTGGGTGCTGCCCTGGGAGCTATGGAGCACACTGGTTTGAAAAGGATTCGGCCACCCGCTGTGAAAAGTACCACGTTAGAAGTCTGTAGGCTGCAGCATCCCTTAGCCACAACAGTTGCGTGACTCTGCGCCTTTCCAATTAACTTTAGTTCAGTTATGCTGATGCAACCATAATGTTTCCGTTTCTGGACCTCGGCTCTATACCTTATTTGCTGAAGAGCCATGAACCTCCCGAACCTTGTGCCTAGTACCTTGCTTAGGCTGCCTGCAGCTTCTGCCTCCCAAATTGTCCTGGGCTGAAGGACAGAAGGGGGGCTGTGCATGTAGGACAGGTGGAGTGCTGGTTCGCGGGGCTGAGACCCCATCTGCCGAGGGCTGCCCTCCTCCAGGGTGGTGGCTCAAGTAGCACTTGTGTCTTGGCAGGTTGGTATTTCTGTCACCCTGCAGGCAGGTGTGGGCAGAGGTGAGGACACTGCAGCGTAGCTGGCAGATGCCTTGCCGCCCCTGGGCTGAGGTACAGATCTGTTTGCTTTAACTGACCAAGCTGCTGAGCGGAGTGAATCTGTTTCATCTGGCTAAATAGGAAAGGAGAGAGAAGACAGATCCAGACTCTTCTCAGGCATGCACAGTAAAAAGACACAAATGGCAGGAAGAGAAGACTTGTCACCATGAAGGTGGCATTTCCATCCTTGGAGATACTCAAGATCTGTCTGGACGTGGCCCTGAGTAATCTCATCTGCCTTTGAAGACTGCCTGCTTTGAGCTGCAGGTGGACCAGGGACCTCCTGAGGATACATCCATGTATGTTACTCCATGACTTTCTGGCTTTGCACTTTGTGGCAGGGAGCATGTCTCTCCTGGCTGCCCTCAGCTGGAAGGTGCCTTGTCCAGAGTGTCTCTGAGGATGTGGACACCTGAGCTACAAGTATCTAAGAGCCGAGCAAAACCCATAATGATGGGATTCCTGGAAGGTGGTTACCTGCTGAGTGCTTTGTCCTGCTTTGTTTTTATCACCCAAAGAGTGTCTGCTGTTTGAGCAGATTTGATGGTATTTATGTGATGCTGTAAGTGTCCCCTTGCCTGGTAATTATACTGATTAATCTGGATCATGTTGGAAAGCCACATGTGCCTTGTACCAGAGGGTATGCCACCATGCGTCTGTATTATTCAACTATAACAGATGCTGACAAGAACTGGGGAGATGAGTCTGAGCTGGAGGTTGTTCTTGCTTCGTTAGCAGTGTCTGGGAAGGACAAAGGTTGGCAGTTTTTCTGGCTGGAAAGAAGGTGAATCTTGGGAGAGGATAGTGAGGGGTTTCCGTGTTCTGTGTACCGCAGCGGAGCAGAGTTCTCTGCGCCCTGAGAACAGGTCTGCCACTATCGCTTGCTGCTGCTTTTGCAGAGTCCCTGGGGGTCAGGTTTTGGGAGCAGAGGCTCTTCTGGCTCTGGGAGATGGGACCATGCAAGTTTGCTGCTGGTGGGTGTTTATGGCAGCACTCACAGTGCCGTATTGAAGGAATGGGTGTGGAGTACGTTTGGAGACCCTCATTTGTCAAGACCACTAGCACACGGTAAGTGGTTCCTCAGCCTAAAAGAGAAAACCAGCCTGACACTTGGGGTAGTAGCCTGGAGTGGCCCATGCAACTTTAGGGGGAATGGCTTTTTTGGTGACAATCCTGCTGAGACTGTGGAGGCCTGGGGCAAGGGGCAGTTCTCCATCTGCATCAGACCCTCACTTTTCCAGGATGGACTGGATAAACAGCCTGCATCTTGGCAGGAACGGGTTTCCGCTCACAGTCTGCACCCCCGTCAAAGACAAGGATTTTTCTGCCTTGTGCTACGAGAAGAATGGGAGCTGGCTGGGGCCGTTTGTCTGCCCTGCACCTGCCAAATGGCCTGGACTTGCTCCCGGCTGGGATGAGTGACCTTGGAGTTGTTCTGGGAAGCGCCTGAGCACTTTCCTCCCATCTTGCATGGCGTATTATGAGCTATATCATTATGAGCAGCTCAGTTAAGTCATTACAGCTTTGGTGAATGCATGAGCTTTTTCCCTCTCATCCCAATTCATCACTATTGTGCTGACATGAATCATTTTCATTATAAAATGCTTCAGACCCTGTTAATTAACAGAATTGCTTAAATTTCAATGAGATAGTGCTTGCCCAGAAATAACGGTTTTGTATTCATAGTGGAGTGGCAAGAGATGTCTGTGAGCATGACTAGCTAGGGCCAGTCCTGTGCAGTCCTGGGGAAATGGTACTTGTGCAAGGCCAGTCCTCCCCGCTCTCCGACGGGAGGCTTGCAGGACACTGGGACACGTGCCTGGAAGTTGCATCCATCGCTCCTGTGTCTGTGCTCCCTCAGCCCCTTTGGGTGAGGTGGGACTCCCTGGTCAAATGGCTTCTTCCGAACAGATCCAGGGTGAGCGAGAGGAGCCAGTGCAGACCCTGGGTGCCATCACAGCATGTTCCTGGGGAGGGGTTGGGATGCTCCCTAGTAGAAATTCTGCAGGGCTCTGTGTTGTGTCTCGCCCGTGTGCTGTCTGGGAGCACAGACCTTAGTGATCGAGGGACAGAAGGGCTGAGAGTTGCCCATGTGTGTAAACAAGCAGATGCTGGAAGTGCTTGAGAGATGATGGGTGAGACAGAGCCTCATCTCGATTCATGAGGCTGAAGGCAGCAGGAGTCCAGGTAATTACAGAACTGAGATGACAGAGGGACAAGGGAAGCTGGGTGAAATTGTGCCTATCTGTGAGAGCTGGGGAGCTGCAAGGATCTGAAATGGTGGCTATGTCTTTGTAGTAAATCCTAACAATGATAATCACTGGAATAATTGTTAAGTTTCAGCAAGCAAGGAGAGAGAAATGTCTCCAGAATGTTTGTTGTTGCCAGCTCCTGTACCTGTAATGTCATGCAAAGGCCAGGGGGCGGATTGCATCCTCCCAGCTCAGTGGCATTTCTGACTGCCTTTGGACCACCACACCAGTGGCTCCTTGGTGTGAGCCGTCCACCCACAGCCTTTGTCAGGAGGTGCACAACCTCACGCCGGACATATTAACTGGGAAACTGCGGCAACCTGCTGGCTGTGGATGGCTGATGCCTGGAAACCTTGGGCTAATGTCTCTGAAGCCACTTGCTGTCTCCTTGCAGCCCGCTGGCACCCAGCGCTCCCCTCCGCTGTGCTCAGCTGGTGTTGAAGGCTTCCCAGAAGTGTCTGCCTTGAGCTAGGTGGCTCGGACGGCTGCGATGCTCTGCCATTGCTCGCTCTGTTGCGCGTGAGCGAACGTCTTGCAAGTAGCTGAGAGCAACCGGATGATTCTCCGCTGTTCGCTTGGCAAGGCAGAAGCTCCTTGTTCCCTCCAGGTCGGACCCTCTGACTGGAGACCCACACCACACAGCCAGCAACCCCCCTCCAGCATCTTCCCTATCACCAGGCAGGATTACTGGTGAGACAAAGCAAAGATGGATTTTGCAGCTCGCAGTAGGAGGAGGGAGGTACAGCTAATAGTTAAAGAGAAAAGCCTGGAAGAGAGAGCAATTATAAAAACAGAAAACAATGTCTAAATCTGTGGGAATGTTAAGAAACTGGGCTGGAGGGGATTTTAAGCCGATTCCTAGCTATTCTGGGGTGTTGCTGGAGTAGTGGAACTGGGAAAGTGCCACTAATGACCTTGTATCCACATATGCACTCATTCCTGCCCCTGGTGCCACCTCAGGGCAGAGTCACTTCTTTTTTTCATTCTCAAAATATTTCTTTTTTGCTTTGTTTCCATGTAAATGAAACACTCCTGGGTGACATAGGAAGTAGTAACTTCTGCCATTCACAATATTTTCTGGGTTTTACTACTCTGTTTCTTGTGTTACACTCCTTTCTATTTTAGTTCTGGTCATTTCCCCCAAGCCCAGATGTCTACTGAAGACCTATAAACACTCGTTTGGGGTTTTTAAGAGACTTAATTTGATAAAAAGCACTAACATGCCATACGTCTTGTTAAGCTTTGTCTCTAGAGCATTCTCAGCCCCTGACACGGAGCATGTAGATCGTGTCCGGTCTCCTTAACTTAGAAGGACTCTTGAAAATGAGGGATTTTGTGCAGACAGACATTTGGACATACACTGCCCCCCCATTCTCCAAATGAAGTAGAGGAGCCCTCCAGGCCTGCTTGGGACGTGAGGCACCTGTGAAATGGAGCTTGGCACTGTGGGGTGCTGTGTTCGGAATGCTGCAGCAAGCCTGGCTCCTGTCTGAGCAGATAAGGATAAGTGGGCTGTTGCAGATTTGTGCCAAAGGGGTTTCGTGACTCATCCTGGGCTTTCACACAGCCTTTCCCTGCAAACCTCGAGGCTGGCCGCAGTGCAGCCCCCGCATCTGGGCGAGTCCTCCTCCCCTCCATCCTGTGCCTCTGGCCCCCACCAATCCTTCACCCAGACTCCTCGCCTCCCTGGAGAGAAGTACCAAGTACCAAACCTCCTCGGAGCTGCAGGTTAACCCTGTCAGAGCTACCAGCAGCCCGCAGTAGAAGCAGCAGTCGGGAACCTTTCATGCAACACGCCTGCGAATCAGCCACAGAGACTTGCTGGGACGAGGTTGAGCCTGTGGCCATTCCTGGGTTCCGGGGGGGGATTTTCAGGATCTTTCCACCTGGCCGACTACATCCTGGGCTCGTTCTTCTCTCCAGAGCCCTTTTCTCCCCTCAGTCAGCTTCTGCCTACACAATCTCTCTGAAGGCTGCAAAAGAGTTTGCTCCCCGTTGCACCAGGGACCAGCAGATGTTGGTTGTTGCCACGTGCTCCTGTGGCAAAGGCAGCCGACAGCACCTCGGGCTGCGTTAGGAAGAGCATCACCAGCGGTCGAGGGAGGTGACCCATCCCTTCTACTCGGCACTGGTGGGATGACATGAGTGCTGTGTCTGGTTCTGGGCTGCCAAATATGAGAGACTTGGGCATACCAGGGTGAGTCCAGGGAAGGGCCATGAAGATTGGTGAAGTATTGGAGCATCTGCCATATGCAGAGAGGCTGGGAGATCTAGCTGATCCTGATTAGAGCCGGGGCTTGGGCGAGGTAATCTCCAGCAGCCTCTTCCAGCCTCGCCCCATCTGTGACTCTGTGGATGCTCCGAGAGCATCCCGAAATCTGCCTGAACTCACGCTGTCCTGCTGGTTTCCAGGTGTGATCCGGACAGCTGTGGCTGACCTGGACCGTGAGACGCAGGACCGGTACGAGGTGGTGATCCGTGCAACGGACATGGCGGGACAGCTGGGTGGCCTGTCTGGATCCACCACAGTCACCATCGTGGTCACCGATGTCAACGACAACCCACCACGCTTCCCTCAGAGTAAGTCCTGACCACAGCAGGGGGTGAGCACTGGCCTGTCCTGGTCCTGGCACGTTGTGGGTGGTGGGACAGAAGCTCAGCTCCCGGCACAGCCTGGCACGTGTCTGCAGGGCGGCAGCACCGAGGTACCGTAGCACGCACAGCTCCTTGTCTGGCTCTGAACGCGTCCCTGGCAGTGTGATGGAGGGGCAGCTGCCATGGCTGAGCCTCTCCAGGGCTCCTGGTGCTAGTCCTGGGAGTGAGCAGGGCTGTGTGGTGGGGAGAGCAGAGCTGGCCCTTTCCTGATCCCTCTCCGAGTGGTGCTGGGGGCGAAGGTAGGTCTGTCACACCGCTGTCTCCTGGGAGCTTGGGCACCCCTGGCTGCTGCGTCACACTTGGCACGCTCTGCCTCAACATCAGGCGCCACGAAGCTGCCCAGCTCACAGGCAGCAGCCTGGACACAGGACAGGTCTCTTTTCCAAGTCAGTGCCAGTGGCTCAAGCTTGTGTCTTCTCTAGGACTCTCCCCACACGAGGAGCCTGCTGCAAACAGTGGGCTGCGCAGTCTCCGCAGCGCGCTCCGTGCAGCTGCAGAGACCAGCAGCGCATGGCTGGCAGACCAGAAAGGGTGCTGCGGCTGGAGGAGGCGCAGCTCTTTAGCTGCATCTCTTAGAAACGGGAAAGTTCGTAAGGAATCGGAGAACACTGATGGCAGGGCAGTGTCCCTCCAGAGAAATCAGCCCTTACTTCACCTGACACCTTGAAACATCAATGCTCCCCAGTTATCTGCCATCTGCCCTTGTTTTTGGCTGGGGTATGTGTTTCTCCTGATAGAGCATTCTGGACTATAGGCACCGGTAGAGTTTGGGCAGTCCTCAAAGTCCAAGGGTGCCCCCAGGGAGGTACGTGAAGGGCCATATGAGGCTGGAGGAAGCTGAAAGGGAGAAGCAGTGACGCTCGTACCTTTTTCTCCTCCAGAGATGTATCAGTTCAGCATCGTTGAAACTGCCCCTGTGGGCACTGCCATCGGGAGGGTGAAGGCAGAGGACTCTGACGTCGGGGAGAACACAGACATGACGTATCAGGTGAAGGATGAGGAAGGGGTGGAGATGTTCAAAGTCACCACAGACAGCAATACCCAAGAGGCCATCATCTCGGTACAGAAGGTGAGAGATGAGGACAGCCGGTTGGGCAGGGACGGCACAGATCTCTAGGAGGGCCCTTTCCTTTGGGGACTCCTGCTGCTGCATTTGAGTTGAAATAAATGCTCCTCCGAGCACTGCCCTAGCAGTAGCGGTTGCATTTTTGTGCCTGCAGGTTCAGGGAGAGACCTGCCTCTGTTGTGCCTGGATGGCAAAAGGCAGTCGTGTGTCTGGGAGGAAAGGCTGAGAAGGAGCAGCAGCACCAGCAGTGCCTGCTGGAGCCCGCACAGGGCGGCCCCCTTGGCGGCAGCGAAGCAGCGAGCCGTGCATAGGTGACGCAGTGCACAGGGCTACGGAGAGGAGTGCTTACAGCTGTTATTGATAGCACCTGTTAGGGGAGGAATATCCCCACCTAATTCCTGTACCTGACCAAAAGCACTTTGACTGTATCTGCTTTTGGTGGCAAAAACAATCAAGCAAAAACACTTGATGCAGGCAAGAAAGAATGATTGTTCACCAAGGCCACCGCATTCTGCTCGCCTCGCCTGTAGAAATAATAGCAGGGTGATTAATGATCAAAACCCGCTTACTCGCAGCACAGTGTGCTGTCTTCCCGGTGAATCCTGGCTGTCCGTGCCCTGCGCAGCCTGGAAACCCTGTTGGGTTTTCTGTGGTGGTGCGCTGGAGGTTTCCTCTTCCTCTGGTCCCCCTCGATGTGACTGCTGCCGGCGGGAGGGCAGAGCACGGGTGTGAGAGCTCCCAGCCTCCCATGGAGCTGCTGCCTGGGGAGCCTCCAGGAAAGGAAGGGGTAGCAGGGGGGCTCCTCAGGGGGGCTCCTCAGGCTGGGTATGGCTTAACCCTCTTCTTTTGTCTCAGCCTCTTGACTACGAGTCGAAAAAAGTGCACACGGTCGTGGTGGAAGCCCTCAACAAGTTTGTGGACCCGCGGTTTGTGGACCTGGGCACCTTCCGAGACCAGACCATTGTGCGGGTCTCGGTGCTGGATGTCGATGAGCCCCCTGAGTTCCGGCCCCCCTCCAACCTGATGGAGGTCCAGGAGGATGCGCATGTTGGCTCTATTGTGGGGGTGGTCACCGCCCTTGACCCGGACACAGCGAACCATCCTGTCCGGTAAAGCAGCTGCCTAAACCTCGCATCATCTTCCTTCCAGTGGTGGGCGTGGGGTCACCTGCAAGGGACACGTGATACCGGGGGGAGCTTATGGCCACGGCTGGGGCAGAGGGGAGGTGATGACAGAGGAGGAGAGGCAGTGCAGGCGGAGGTGACAAGTGCTGCACGCGTGGGCGAGTGTGTGAGTGTGTCCTACGGGACAGGCAGCCGGCAGGTGAGTGTCAGCCTGTGCGCAAGCAACAGGCGAGCAAGAGAAGCCATCTCACAGGGGACAGATACGTCCCTGGCAAGTGATGGGCTTGTGAGTGGCAAGGGAATGTCAGGGAAGGAGACTGGATGATGCTTGCGTGTCCTTGCTGCTGACAGTGAGGTGTCTGCAATGGTGCCCGACCTCGGCCAGGTGAGCGACCAGAAGTGACAGGAGGGCAGAGATGAAGGATGACAAATGAGGTGGGACTTGGGACGTGCAGAGCTGCAACTTGGCTGTGTGTGTGTGCGTGTGCATGTGTGCACAGGGATCAAAGATCAGAGGAGTTTATATTTGGGCAGAGGACATAATCCAGGCAGCAGCTTATCTGCACAGGACATTTCCCATTTCCATTTAATTTGCGGCTAAAGAGATTGTTACCTTGTTAAATTGTTATTACCTAAGGCACAAAGCAGCTTTCTGGCTCTGCCAACTGGCCTGAGTCACGAGCAGTTGGGATGGAAAGCTGGTGTTCAGAAAACATCCTCAATGTGTGGAAAATTTCCTTGAAATGTGTGTTCTCATGCCAGGTGACGGCAGGGCTGCAGGCACCTTGTGCACAGCCGCTCACTTCAAATGAGCAGTGGTGGCTTTGCATTTGAGAGCTCTGTAGGGAGCCTGTCTCAGGCGGCAGTAAACTGGGACACGGTAGGGTCAGGGGTGTGGGATGGAGGAGGACGTGGCCAGTGAGGACTCAGTTACGGTACTAATCCCATTCAATGATGTCCCCACACAGATGCTTGGGGTGCTGGGCAGTTACAGGGAACACAGTGGTTCGAGGTGGGGTGAAGGGTATCTCCAGATCTTCGTGGAAATTAAGATTGAGATGTTCAGGAAGCTCAGAAAAGAATTCACACATGGAAAGCTGCCATCTCCAGATGCCTGGCAGCTACCAGAGGGTATTGTGTCACAATGCTGGATGCTGAAAGTTGTCTTTGGGGTGAATGTGAATGAAATAAGCCATCTCATGCCAGGGACTCTGCGTGTGAGCGTTGGACCGCTTGCACTAGTCAGTTCTTTCTGTTGGATGTATTCTCAAAGTTCCTCTGCTCACCTTGTCCTGTAGCTACCGTCTTCGTTCAGGCTACACATCTGATTTCTTTCTTTGTGGCCTGCCCTGAGTGTGTGGCTGTTAGCTTGCGCTCTCCAGATATGTGCAGTCTTCCTACACGTCGGTGTCTGTGTGTGCACGTGCTTTTTCACTTGACTGTTTCTAGCAGTGCTACAGAACATAGATTTTATTTTCTGATCTGTAATTGTAGGAAAGGGGCCTTGGGGACGGGACTATTCTTATTCTCATTTTTTCTTGTTCTTTGTGCTGCTTCCCCATGGAGCTCATTGCATTGTTTGCAGACAGAACAAAAGGAAGCAGAGGAGGGAGGCTTTCTGCTGCTGAGCAGAAGGTGATGGGGACTTGGAGCAGAAAGAAGCAGATTGAAGTACTCAGCAGGAGCAAGAGGGTTAGAGACCAAACTTTATTATGTGATTGTCTCTCTTATAGCGAGCTTAGTGCCAGACAAGGCAATGACTCGTGCTTAGGCATGAGGGCCCAGCCAACAGGACTCACAGGCATCTGCTCCAGCTTGGGAATTGCCTTGTGTTTTCCCTTGTCAGGCTTGATGCATTCAAATATGTGTCCTCCCTCCAGCTATCCCCGGGCAGGTAGCTCATCCTGCGTCTGCCATGCTCCCCTGTGGTGTCTGGTCTCTATCCATCCATCTCTCCGCTTCCTCTGTTCTTGCAGTGCCTGCCGTCATGAGCAGTGACAGCTTCAGCTCTTTGTGATGCTCCCTTGGCACTTGCCTGGGGAATGCGGGTGGGTGAGCTTTCCCTGCCATCTTAACGTGTACCAAGTGGAGATGCAGGTTTGTATTGGTCACGTCGATGTGGCACCAATGCGGAAGGAAGGTGTTGGATCTCTCCTGCTTTCCTGTCCTCTGGCTAGCCAGGTAATTTAATAAAATATTTTGCCATGCAGGCAGCTGCTCACAGCTTCAAAGTGATGCACAAGCATTAATGCAAGCATCCTGCAGCACCCTGCCAGGATGTGACACTAACCCGTCAGCAGGAGACGGCAGTAAGTCACCTCCCACTTCAAGTGTGCTACTCCAAAGTACAGTCACAAGAAGCCAGCACTTGTACTTCACCTCTGATACGTTAGAGAGCGACTGGTCCTGACAGCACGACCAGTGTTTGATCCTCGGCTCCTTGAAGTTGGTATGAACCCTTTCAAGTCGCTGCAGTTCAGTGGATCCCTTTAACTTCCTGATCCTTGTCTGCTAGAGGTGGGAGCAAAGACACGGCTGTGTTTCTGTGGTGGCTGCTGTCTTCTGGACTCTGGTCTGCGTGTTGGCTTTGCGCTTTAAATAGGGCAGAGCCACAGCCTTCTGTCATGCACTCTCCCCTTGAGGCAGGGAAGAACAAGGATTGCCAGAGACAACGGAGCAAAAATCAGCTCTGTCAGCGTTTCCAGGTCCTGCTGACACCAGGCTGCCAATAACGAGGTTTGGGAAGTATTTTTAGCCAAATGGGAAAGGAGATGCCCTTGGCTCTTTGCTTTCATCCCCAGGCCAGCACAGACAGCGCTGTGCGGCTCCTGCTGCGCCCTCCAGCCTGAAGCAGCTGCTGGAGGCACATTTCAGCCTGGCACTTTCCTGCCCACCTGGTGATCTGCTTGTCCCACAAGGATGTGACCACTTGGTGTTGAGAACAAATCCCTTCCAGGTGAGCCAGACTGGGTCACAAAGTGACCTGTTACAAAGGCATGAGGGTTGAAGGGGGCGTCCGACTCCTCTGTCCTTGGGAGGCATCCCTGAGGCACTGCTCGCTGCCCCTCTCCCAGCTGCATGTGGATGCAGAGCCCCTGGCAGCTGCTTGCCTGGGTGGGAGAAGAGTTGGAGCACCGGGTACCTGAAGAGCACCCCATCCCTCTGGGTGAGCAGCCACAACCTGGGACACCCTCCGGTGCCGAGGCTGCGAAGCAGGGAGTCATGCTGCAGTTCAGCAGGGCAGGGGGGCTCTGAGCATCCTCGGGGGGAACACGAAAACCCACCATGGTACAGGTGGGAAATGCCTTTCTAAAGGACCGGAGCATTTTGTTTTGTTCCATCCTTGTTTGTTGCCTAACAAAAGCTGGAACCGCTCTTGTTCAGAAAGAATTTAGTTTCCAGTTGGCTTTTTGGCTTTAGCTGTACATTTCCTGGGTGTAGTGCAATTTTTCTCAGCTGAGCCATTGTATGAGGTAATACAGTGATAGACTGTCTGTGTACGTGAGGCTGTTTGTATGGGAGCCCTTTGTTTTTCTCTCTGCAGTGGGAGCCTGTGCTCTGATTGTGTGCACTCCAGGCTTTATCAGCACTGGGAAGATGTTGCTTGGGATTTAAGGTTCTCAAAGATATTCTTGTTTGGCATTCACCAAATCTGGAGACAGGTGTCGGACATGGGCATTTTATAGACTCCAACAGCACAGCAAGAACTACAACCTGCTTCAACACAAAAGGGAGAGGAGGAAAAAACAAACACAACAAAAAGCTTTTCACACAGTCTTTGAAAAGCTCCCTATTAGCAAAACACATGGCATAAAATGTGCTCCTTGTTGCGTTCAGGGGGAGAAGTGAAACAAACTGCTTGAGAAATGCATTCACGAGAAAGATGAGCACCAAGAAAGCTGTCTAAATTAAACAGTCACTTGTAACATCCAAACCAACAGGCAGTGCCAACAGGAAGAGAGGAAAATGGATTACAAGGTCCGCATCCCAATCAGAGCTGGGGACTGCAGTTCCAGATATGGAGCACCAGCCAGCTTTAGGAGGAATAAGCATATGTCCTATCTCTGAGTACCTGGAGGACCCAGGGATTAATTGCTAGCCCTTCCCAGGGGAGAAGCACCGTTTGACTTGATGAATACAAGGCTGCACTACCTGAGGTGGAGGGGCTTGTGGTGGTCAGCGCAGACTTTGGTTGGTAAAGGTCATATTGCACAAAATGATGCGGGCGGAGCGCAGCGGAGAGCTGCTTGCTCCAGCCGGGGGTTAACCATAAGCTCTTGGAAGGGCAGGTCTGTTGTTGTGTAGAGCAGTGTGGATGGGCTGATCTGCAGCTCCCAGTGGGTTGCGGCTGTGGGTCTGGGGGGCAGATGGGCGTCCCTGTATCGCCTTAGTCCCCAGCTCCAGTGCCAGCCTAGTGCTCCAGAGCCTCCACAGCACTTTGCACAGACGGAGAGATACAGACCCGCCTGGACTGGCCACCTTCAAAATCACAGCATGTGGAAGCAGGATCAGTCCTGCTTTCATGGCAAATGCAGGCAGCGCTCAGAGCTTTGTCTCCTTCCCCTAATGCAGCATCGAGAAGGTGGCAGCTCTCTGTGTAGCAATGGTGACAAAGGGATCCGATTTCTGGCTTGGTTTGTGCCCTGCCGTAGGGTACGGGCAGTCAGTCCTCAGCAGACAATTCGGAAGCGACAGAAGACAACCTTGGAAGCAAAACAATTAGAAGCATAAGGAAAGGTTACCAGTGGCAGGAGCACTCCCCTACCAGCCTTCCGCCCTCTGGCCATGAAGGCAACCGGTATCAAATGTTTCCAGGCTCAGTGATGTCTCCCATCACTAACTGGGTTTTTCTGTGCAGCTATTTTTTTTGCAGACATCTTTGTTTATGCAGCAATGACATGAGTGTGAACAAAACAGGCATGTGCTTACCCGAGAAGCAGGGAAGGCATATGGAGAGTGAAGTACTATCTTGAACTCTAACAGTATTCAAAAGTGGAATGGAATGGAAGAACAAGATGTGTTTGAGGTCAGGTGGTGTGGGAGAACAATAGAAGCAGTTATGCAAATGCATCAATTATGCTATTGGAAAGATATTAGGTGTTGTCATCCCAGCTTCTGTTCCTCCTTCCAGCAGAACATTGGACTGATGTGTACAAGTCAGAGTGGCCAGACCTCTCCTCCCTCTTTGCAGTAAGCAAGCGCAGAGTGGATGTGAAGCTGTAGTACGTGCCAAGACAGTGTCACTGTCCCTTCTGGAGCTGGCTATATGCCTGTAAGAGGCTCTGTTTCCAGCTGGGAGTTGGGGCAGAAAATGCAGAATGGCTAGGAAGTCCCTGGCAGTTGGTTCAGAGATGCCTAGGCTTGTACCTGGCTTTGCGTGCCAGATCCCTCTTGCCTCTAGATGCAAGGAAGGGGGAGGAAGCCAGCCACATAGGTGCAGAACATGCTGGATTGTCCATGTGCGCAGATGCAATTTAGATAGTGATTTTTGAACATTTTTCCTTAGCTCCAAGCAAGTGCTGCTGTATTTTTCTCTCTCATCCCCTGCCTGTCTGAAAGGGAGCGAGCTAGGGAACATAATCTGGTACTGTATAACACTTTAAACAGCGTAGAAATGCCTTTATATGTGCCTCCATCAGAGACAGAGCTGCCAGGCGGTGTTCAGGAGGCAGTCTCATCTGCAGCTGGTGCCCCCCCGGGCATGGGACGGAAAGGCATGGAGGCATTCGATGCCTCTGGGCAGAGTGGCCATCCCTGCATGCTGAAGGTGAGCTGGTGCTTCCCTGCTTCGCGCCATGTGAATGATGGACCCACTGGCCACAGCTGGACTGTGCCAAGGGAGACGCAAACACCTGGGAAAGCTGTCCCGCAGTGTACGCTGCTTCTAGCCTGCAGCCTGTCCTGCCCAGCTCCTCTTGTCTGACGTGGCTTCTCAGAACTGTCCTGTCTCGTCAGCTTTCCAGCTTGCTTTGTCCCTACATTTATCTTCCTTCTGTTGTTGGACATGTGACTGAAGGCTTTAATTTATTCACAGCCCTCCTTTCGGTAATTTATCCTCTGTGCTCTTTGCTGTCTTGTATTATTTAATTCTGTAAAGCACTCTGGGATGCAGTGTGTATGAAAGATGCTGTACACAATAACATTATGCTGTATTGTTTGTGATTTGTAGGCCTTCTGGATTTCTAATTGCGATAGCAGTGGTGGTGTTTGTTATTTGTGTTACGGCTGTGCTCGAGGGCCTCAGCTGGATCGGGCTTCCCTTTCAGTCCCTTCCCCGATGAGCAGATACTTAATTGTGCCCTGATTTAACGTTAGCTCCTTTATTCTGTGTGTAATGGTTGGAAAAGCAGGACATGCCATTGGGACCAAATGTGTGGGCTCATGGTGTCGTGCTAAGGCGCAGAGCTAAACCCGGGTGTCTGCAGCTGCAGTTCAGGTTATCTGCAGGTCCAGCTCACAGCCCACCCGTGTGCCGCTGTACCTTCCTCCAGGTCTCCCACCCAGGGTGGGTGCTGCAGCAGCATCAGGAGAGAGGGTGGTAGGGGCAGGCGGGCTCCTCGAGCAGGGGTGTCCTCCTTCAGTTTGGGTTGGTGTTTTTCCTGAACCTATAGCTCAGAAGCTTTCCAAACTCACAAGTGAAGTTACAGCCCATGATTTTTATATTGCTCTGTCCATCCTCAGCATAAGGTTCCCATCAGAGCAGGTTTTTCTCCTTGTCCACAGTCTGTGCTTAGTTCCACTTTATGCACCAAAAGCTGCACTTTAATTTAACTTGAGGGCTCTGGGCTTGCAACCTGGTAGAAACACGGCCTTCGTGTACCGTGCTGCAGCAGAGGAAAAGTGAGAGTGGCCATATAGGGCCTGTTGCATAAGGTCCCTGTGCTCCTGGGGCTGATGGTGGGGTTGGGCTTGGCACATCCAGCTGTTCACAGTTTCCCTTTTGCCCTGGCCTCAGGTACGCCATCGACCGCAGCACAGACACAGAGAGGATCTTTGACATCGATGCCAACACAGGTGCCATTGTGACGGGAAAGGTCCTGGACCGGGAGACAGCAGGGTGGCACAACATCACTGTCCTGGCCATGGAAGCAGGTGAGATGGAGAAGGGTGGTGTGGAGCAGACAGTGTGCTGGACTGCAGTGGGGCAGAGGGGGAAATATGGGTGCCCTCACTGCAGAGGTGACCAAGATGCAAGTGTTAATTAACACTGAAGAAAGAAAAAAAAAAAAAAGGCAGCAGCACTGAGTCTGACATCTCCCTAGACAACCTAAAAATACTCTTCCTGACTCGAGCATTAATAAGGGAGCATGGTCGAATAGTGTATTTGATGAACACTAATCAAATTTGTTATCTATGCGCCAGCTCTGCCAGTCATCCCTGTGCAGCTCGTTCCCCGCATTCCCACCTGCTGAGTGGCTCTGGGGCTCCCGGGGGGGTCTGTGTCCGCATCACCTGCACCCCCCCAGTCCAGCCACGTGCTGCGGGTGGATGCCCCAGCAGCTGCACCCCCGCGGCACAGATGGCTGCCCGCACTCGCCTCTGCTGGGGGCTCACAGTGGTTGGGATTTGCAGGCTGTACCTGCACACTGGCTTTGCGGCTCTGGATGCTTCCGACGCCCTTCCTCCTTGGTCTCCCTGGCCTCGGTGTGGCTGCAGGCTTACGGCAGGTCCTGCCACTGCAGCAGTGGGAAGGGGCTGTGGGGACAGAGCGTCCCTGAGCCCCCTGGGCTAGGGATGGGGAGCAGCGGCGTTGTCAGGGTTGGTACCACCAGGCTGCTTCAGCTCTGGCCACAGTGCTTGGTCTCACCCTGCAGCCCACCAGGAAAAGCCTCAGGCAGAGGAGAAGGTGAAGCTCTTTTGCCCTCTTCTGAAATTAGCTCCTTTCTGACCCTTCCATGAGAGCCCTGGTGGTGATCTCTTCCTTCCCTTATGGCTGTGCTATCCTTTAGCCTGTATTTACAGTAACTGCCAAATCTGCTCACACCCAGCTGGGAGAGCCGGGAGGGAACAGCTTAGTGGCTCGGCAGGTTTTGTTAGTTTATCTTCCCTTCATGTGATGGGGGCAGCGGAGCCTGGTGTGGATGCTTCCAGCAGAAGTTCTGTTTGTCTTTTCTTCTCCAGCTAAGAAAGAAAAGAACAAACCTGGGTCCTGCTGCTCAAAGGAGCTCTGAATAAACTCCTCGTCAGGAATGAAAAGAAAATAATAGCAGCAAAGGGCAGACTTTGCTTCCCCGCAGGTGTTCCACTGCGGGTAGGAACCTGCCCTGGGCATATCCTGCTGTCCTCCATGGTGTTTGCACAGTGCCTCAGCTCATGGGCTCTGCAGATCCCTGTGTGCAATGGTGGATTTGGCCCTGTGGGCCCCAGGGAATGATCTACAGTCTTCCTTTTTCCGAGCCTGAAGATGGAGAAGGGGCTTCAACCCTAAGCACCATGCTGGGAAGCAGAAAAGCATTGCCATATTCTTCAAAGCTTTCCCCATTTTGGTTGAGCAAGTCACCAGGGCAGCTTGGGACCTGCTGGGACCCCACGGCAGCTGGTACCCGGGCAGCTGCTTTGCTGCAAAGCACCTTCTGAGATCTGCAGACGTGTGCCAAGACCTGTCTGTCTGTGGGCAGGAGCCTTCCTCAGGCTTTGCCCCCAGAGAGCCCTCAGGAGTTCTGGTTCTTGTTTCTTTGACCGTTCTTGAGCAGGGAGATGCCGTTCACATTCAAGGAGCCGTGTTGGTGTCTGACTTAGGGCACAGAGATCAGTTCTGGCTCCGGGTCACCCTGTGGTGGCCGCAGTCATCCTCTCTGGCAGGGCCAGGCGGGGAGTGGAGGGAGCAGCATCCCTGGCCGGACCCGCGCTGTGCCGGGGGGACGTCTCTGGCGCTGCTGCATGTCCCAAGCCCCTTTCCCTGTGCTGATGCTTTGTGCCTGCTGGCTGGGGTGCTGCCATGAGCCCTGCCCGGCATCAGGCAGTGATGGGCAGGCATGCTGGCGCTGCCTGGCCGCACCGGAGGGACCGCAGCCCACTGCCGAGCCGCGGGGCGCCCGGGGGGCTCTGCGGGGAGGCTCTGCCAGCGGTGGCTGGGGAGGAGGGGATCGCGGTGTTGCAGCACAACTCAGCATCCAGAGGAAACTTGAGGTGACAAGAATCAGAAGGACAATATTTACGCGCAGCGGCTAGGATTTCAGAACAAGTCAGTAAATGCTGCGGCTCCCCTCCGGCAGGGAAGCCTGTCAGGCTGGATTGCTTCAAAACCCAGGGAGACTCTTCAGCGCTCTGACTTCTCCCGTGGTGAGCTCTGACTCATCCGTTTTAACTGCCCAGACGTTCCTCCCAGTGACATTATCCTTAACGTTTTGTAATCATGAAATATTAATGACTGATATTGAATTTAAAGTACAATTTATGTCTGAATCCTCTGGCGGAAAGGGCAGTTGTAAAGGTACAGCCTTCCAAGTGATAGAGGGGTTTCGGAGCGGGGCTGTGCAGCATCTGTCATGCCGTGCCCGGCGCAGCGGGATCAGCGTGGAGCAGGGGGTGGCTGGGAGCCTCCGTGGTGGTGTTGGTGTGTCTGGCACAGCAGTTCCCAGCACACGGCTGTTCCCAGCACGCAGGTGCCCGGAGCTGGGGGGGCCCTGCAGTGTTTGCCGCAGGCAGGTTGCAGCTGCACAGGGTCTGCTGCGCCCGCCGGGCAGCACGTTATCAACTCCAGTGGAAGCAAGCAGTAAAATATTCTTCCTCTTTCTTCAGTGAGATGTAAACTTCGCAGAAGGAATGGGGCAAGCCCACCAGGTGTTGTCCTGCTGCCTGGGCTCGTGCCTGGTGCCCCAGCTCCTTGGTGCTGGTGGGAAGCCGTGCCCTCTCCATTCCCATGGCATACGGGCACGTGGCCTGGAGCGTGTCGCACCAAGGTCTTGCCTCCCTGCAGCCTCCTCAAGCTGCCCTCCCTGCCTGCTGGCAGCGCTGCCCTGAGAAGGGTTTAAGGAGCAGGAGGGGATGGAAAGCTTGCCCGCTGACAGCACTTGTTCCCGCAGGCAGCCTGTCTGTTAGGTTTGAGCAGCTCGATGCAAGAGCCGTGCCCCCGCCTTGGAGAGCCCCATCTGGGACCTGCTGCTGCAGCAGAGGCCGTCCAGGGGTGCATGTCCCACCTACGGATATCCAAGGAGAGTGTATTTGCGTCTGAGGAGCGGTAGGAAAAGCCGCAGAAGGCGCCTGGCTGCTCCTGCAGCTGGCCGGGCTGCGTGCTGCCGGCAGGAGGAGGAGCAGCAGGTCTCCCCCTGCGGATCAGGCACTCCCCAGTGGGAGCTGCCTCGGCCAGCTGGTGACCAGCGGAATATTTGGCCTTGCAACCTGGCAGCCAGCGGGAAGCACTGGGGGCTGTTCAGCAAATCTGGCCTGGGACCGGGCCAAGCATTTCCAGAGATAAATCTTCATCTCGCTCACAAGCTGTTTACCTTCCTTGGGCTAATATTAGTGATTCTCTTCCTGTTTTCCTCTTTGCTCATGTAAAATGATGAGGCCTTGACTGCTGTGTCCACTGCTGGTAATTGAGATGATAAATCTTCCTGCTGGAGACTGGCTTTAATCAGAGCATTGTGTTTGGATGCGATTTAATGACTCTCATGCTGCTGAGTTTGGGCAGGACTCAGGAGAGGTGAGAGCCGTTTATACGTTACTTGGCTTAACCGCTGCTTCTGTTTTGCTTTCCCTCAGCTGGGAGACAAGTTTTCAGCTCCAGCCTCTGCTGTAGCAGCCTGTGTCCGATGAGCCGTACCCCTGGCATGCCCCTGCCTCCTCCTTGCCATCAGCGCTCCACGTTGCAGTCAGGCAGCTGCGCTGACATCTACAAAACCATCCAGTGCTTCACAGCCGTGGCGCCAGTGCTGGAAAGCAGAGCCGCCCATCCCAGTCTTCCAATCTGTATTTTGCTCTCCCGATTTGCTGAGGGTAGCGAGGAATAAATGCCACTCTTGCCTCTTCTGGTTTCCTTACTCCTGTAAAACTTCTGAATTCAATATTGTACCAATTTGGTCTTGAGGCAGAAGAGCGCGGGTCATACACTGTGCCCAACGGTGTCCATATTTTCCCCAGGTGCTGCAGCCACAGAACCAGCCCGTGGTCCTCTGGGCTTTCCTCAAACTGTGCTTCAGCCCCCAGGGAAAGCCGCAGGGCACCTTTCTGTGTGTGGCATGACTACACTGCTGTGTGTGCTTCAGCAATGCTTGGGTTTGGAGCCTCTCAGTAAAGGTTTGGGTGTAAAAATGGAAAGTGCTCTGTTTTGAGTTTGTGTGAGGGCCTGGGAGGGTAAGGACTGGATCCCACTGCAGTGGTGACCAGAGATTCCCTCATTTACTGCCGTGGCAGGGGTGGCCGAAGATCTCTGCAATCCCTTCCTATCACTGAGTTTCTGCTGTAAAGCTTCCAGTGTTTGCGAGCCGCTGCCTAGAGCTTCCCTGTGTCAATCCTGCAGGCAGGCGACTGTCTGGAACCTGGGGAGAGGGCAAGTTGTTGGCATTTTGCATCTGAATATTCAAGACAAGAACGTTGTATTGTTCAGATTACTTTCGCAGATAATTAAATTAAGAAAAAAATACTTTGGGATGTGGCTGAAGGCTCAGCTGGAGCATTTGAGGCTCAGCCTCAGTGTCACCATGCAGCAGGACTGTGGATTTCTCCTGCTCCAAAGCCAGGATGTCCCGTCCCGTCGCTGCCCGTCCCGTCGCTGCCCGTCCCGTCGCTCTTGGGCACGGGCGTCTGTGCTCCCTGCTCATCCTGAGCTGTTTGTAGCATCGAGGAAAGTGCAGATGCTGCAGCATGGAAGTGATGGGCAGAACTGTCTCCCACCCCCGGCAGGCTCCAGCGACTCCAAAGTAATTCAGCCCGTGTTGGCAAAGGCAGCTGCTCCGGTACTGCACTGCTGTGTTTCCAGCATCTCCCCCTTGTTCTGTGTATTTTCCATGTCTCTTTCTTCAGTCTTTTCAGATTAATAGCATTCCAACTCCTGGAGGAAATGCAGAAAAACGGCATGTTTAATTTTAATTTAGGAAAGCGTTTAGGTAGCAGCCTAGTTTCCTCGCCGCTGTCAATCAGGTTTTCTCAAGGCTGACATCAATTAGTTTAAAAATATTGAATGTAATTTTGCCTGACACAACATATTGCAGCCACTGCAAAATATAATTTATTTTAGAAGAAGAAATAATTAAACTAATTTGCATGTCAGTCAGCTGAGCTGGAATACTGAGGAGAGATGCTGCACTGGAAGATGACTTTTTTTTTCCCCCCTCTCCAGCCTGGCATGTGCAACCCTCCGACCCGCCACTGCCCAGCTGCTGCTTGGCAGAGCCTTTCCAGGGCACGTTTCTGTGCCTTCCCGCAGCCCTCATCCCACCCGCTCCGCTGTTCTTCCCAGCGGTGGTACGCGCCTGCCGAGCATTCACTTCTGTGCGCTGGAGCATGTGTCGGGGTACGTGCGTCCGTCTCCGCGTGCGCAGGGCAAGCACAGGTCAGAGCTTTTGGCCTTGCAGATGTGAAGTCTGCATTAGTTAGGCGCATCATGCCTTTTATCGCAGATGTACTCCAACAATCTTCTTGGCGCCTCTGACCATCATAAATTCAGTTTATGCCAGACAAGTTACAGAAAACATATTTCAGAGATGTTTTGGAGATTTTTATTTATTTTTTTTCAAATACATCCAACCATTTCTCATATTTTCCACGCATAAATCCAGGAGCGGCCTCAAAGGAAGGGGGAGGCTGATAAAGAAAGCAGTGGAGGAACCTTCAAATTGATCATGGTACAGCCAAAATCAAAACAAGCTAATGTGTGCCTTGCTGGAAGAGCAGATAAGGATGCAAGGGTTCCATTTCTAGCCTTGACGTTCCTAGAGATGTCAAATTTTAACCCTGTCACTGAGCCAGGAGTAAGCGTGAGCCTTGGGCTTCAGCGATTTTGCAAGGGGCAAAAGGAGAGCTTTTTTATGACAGGGTGTGTTTAGAAAGGACAACTGTGCTTTGAGCTGCGCTCAGGGGAGTGGGATGTTAGTTATGGCTCTGGCAGAGCGGTCAGCACAGGTCCTCTGCACTGTGCCATGGCACATGGATGACCCCACTTGTGTCCATGGCATAAAAAACTCCTGGCAGCTGCTCGCTGATGCTGTGGAACAGGACAGACCTATGGCTATGCCCAGCCCCATATGTGCCGATCGCATCCCTCCTGATGAGGCTGAGAGGGGTGATGCTGAAGGGAAGCTGCTGTGCTCAGGATCACCCAGGTGTCCCCATGTGGCCCCGCGGAGCTGCCGTGGCACATGCCATGCTGATGGGTCCTGGGGAGAATTCGGCAGCACTGGGATCATCTCTTGCTTGCAGCCGGCTGGGGCCCTGTGGGGCATTGGAGGAAGAACCGCTCCTCCGGGTCACTGTTGGGAAGGGGAAGAGGTGAGGTCCTGGGCTCTTCTTCCTCCCTTCTCTTTCTACTTTTCCCTCGGCAGTGCCTCCAGGGCAATGCCAGCTTGCTACACACTGAGCAGAAGGGATGGTTATCCATCTTCCTGTGGGTCGAGGAGGGGGTGATGAGATGCTATCATCCTTCTTCATGCAGGAATTGAACCCTTTTTCCTCCTGCTCGTTTGTGGCCCCGGTGGGCAGCAGGAGCACCCCTCCACCTCCCCTGGGCTTCCTGCTGCCTCCCCCTTCCCCTCTCCCTGAAAGCAATTGCAGTTTATTTCACTGCACCAACATGCCTTTTAAAATAACACATCATTCTAGGCATTTAGTCACGACTTCTGCCTCCCTCCCCCGAAAACAACCATCTAATCACCAGAGCAGCTGGTCTGGGTGAGAAGGAGTGATAACGCGAGAATGGGGTGAAGGCAGCTCTGGGGAGGGGGGCTTAGGTTCCCAGCTAATTATGGAGCAGTGTTAAATCTCCTCTCCCCTGGGTCCTCCCCCACCTGATCTGCGGGGGCCAGCATTAATTTTCTAGACAAACAGGCAGCAGAGCTCCTGCCCGAGCGAGGAGAGAGGCATCGGGTCTGTCACACTTGCAACCTCTGGGTAAAACAAAGGAGATGGAGTATGAGGGAGTTCTCATTTCTGGAAGCACATGAGGTGCTTCAGAAGACATTAGGCCCTCCGGAGTGATTTGTAATCTCATAGCGAGGGCTCAGTGTACCTTTGCGGTGCGTGCCATGGGGAAGAGTGGCACTGCAGTGAGTGGAGCCGTAAATGCAGTCTCTGTCCCATGTGCGGAGCGAACCTGGAGCAGCACCAGCAGCTCCGTGCACCCCTGAGGGAGGGGAGTGGGCTGCAAGCCCCCCAGGACCACTGCCTACATGAGTTAGGCTGGCGAGTGTGATGGTGATGAGGCTGCCCTAGATCTTCCTGCATGAGCCCACTGTGCCGGCTGGCAGAGGTGCTCAAGTTCAAGCTGCTGATGGCAATGCAAAAACCTGTGTCAGTGTGCAAGGCCCAGGTCCAAGGGCAGGAGCCGCATGCCTTGACCGGGAGCGTTCAACCCCGGGTCACCTGGGTGCGGTGGAGGTGCAGGTGGCAGATTTCATCACCGCCCTGTGCTCTTGGTTGATCCCGGCTGTTTCACGTCCCGGCTCTGTTTGCTCGCCTCTCAGCTGTTGCTGCTAGCCCCTGGGGTGTAAGGATCAGGATCCAAGTCAGGGTGTCGTGTTCTTGCATCCCGACTTGCTTGTCCCCTCTTGGTGCTGTCTGGCTGCAGCACAGATGCTCCTCGGTGGCGACTGACCCTTATTGTGGGGACTTGCTCGGGGCTGCCCAGCTTTTCCAGGGGTAGATCAGGCCAACAGCAGTGTTTCGGGAGTCCTTGGTACGCAGCCCAGCAGTTGGGTTTCTCTACTGGAAAGCGAGCATGGTGAGGCTGAGCGATGCTCTGCGGGCACTGCTGGACCACAGAGGGTGTGTGCTGCGGTCGGGCGGAGGTGCGGACCTGTGTGACCCTCTGCGCTGGCAGCAGCTGCGCGGCCGTGATGGCCTTTGGATGGACAGACACCAGGAGGGTTTGCTCCCTGCCTGCAGCAGATGGTACTTCCTTCTGAAGCTCTGCTTCTTTTTTTTTTGTTTTGTTTCAGATAATCACTCACAGGTATCAAGAGCCTCTCTCCGTATCCGTATCCTGGATGTGAACGACAATCCACCCGAGCTCGCCACCCCCTATGAAGCTGCTGTGTGTGAGGACGCCAAGCCAGGCCAGGTAGCGGGTGTCCCCCATCCCTTCTCATGAGTCTCCATCCAGCGGTCTCATGCTGCGAGCAGCGCTCTGGACCAGTGCCGGCCTGCCCAGCCTTCCCCTTTTGCCTGAACATCTTCCCATGCAGCTGCTGTCATACTGGGAGTCTCTTTGCTGGTGTCCTACAGCCCAGCCTGTCCACAACAGCAAAGGCTTGTCCCTCGCTGTGGCAGAAGCCGGTGATGCTCTGCTGGGCCAGACCCTGCGAGCGGGACCCATGGGAGAGGCTGGGGAGGCAGCACCGATTCTCACCTCTGCTTTCTCCCCACAGCTGATCCAGACAATAAGCGTTGTGGACCGTGATGAGCCTCAGAGTGGCCATCGTTTCTACTTCACACTGGCACCCGAAGCCACCAACAACCACCATTTTTCTCTGCTGGATATTAAGGGTAAGCCCTGCTGCACCCTGCCCAGTCCCGCAGCCTCCAGGCGGAGCGGCACAGCTGGCCCTGGGAAGGGAGACGGGGCCGTTGGCTTAAGGTCCGTCTATGCCAGCTGGAGCTCAGGATGCTTTGGGCACCCTGCAAGGCTGCTTGCCAACCTGAAATGGTGGGACTGGTCAGCTATCAGTTTGGATTTCCCCAAGGAGACTCTGCCAGCTTTCTTCTCTGCTGCAGACGGGTCCAAAAGTCCTCTTGTGCTGTCTGGTTAGGCTTAGATGTTTTCAGGGCTCTCGATGACTTCCTTGATGAGAAATCTCCAACCTGCCCACAGGCAAGGAGATGATGTGGATTTACAGATGAACGCACTCCTGTTTTGAGCATTAGGATTTATCTCTCTCCAGGGTAAATCCTGGAGCTGCCGTGCGGGTGGGCAGCCCCTGCGCCCCCGACAAATGGGAGCAGCTCAGGAGTTCTGGGAGGTAGCGGGGCCGTGCAACAGCCAGCCCTCAGCCATTGCGGGTTACCTGGGACATGGCCAGATTCCCCATTAGGTGGTGGCTCAGCATTTTGGTTCCTCTGCTTTTCCTGAGGCTTGTCCTCTCCTTTGGGAAATGCAGCCAGGCAGGGCCCCTCTGTTCCTCTGGGAAGCTCTGGGATTCTTTGTGCCTCTGGACTGAGCAGCTGCCAATGACTCGGTTCCTGCCTGTGGCTGTAACCGATGGGGTGCGACACGGGTTTTGCTGGCTGAGCCCTGGCTGCTAATTGGCTTTGTGGACTGCAAGGTCAGGCTGCATTTGTGTGGATGATAACCATCCAGAAAGGTAATTATCAGGCTGCTTCCTAGTTTTTACTGGTGTTTTGGGTGAATTTAGGTGCTGATTGCAGCGGTATGTGCAGCAGGGACCCTTGCAGATACTGGGATCCTCTCCAGCCAGATGTGCACTTGCTTGTCAAAGGGGCCAGCCCAGATGGAAGCCAGCAGACCACACTGAAATACTTCTTTGTTTTGTTCTGTGGGGATTTTTTTTAAACCCTTTTCTTCTCTGTTTTTGCAGTTTCATCTGTCAAAAGTCTGATTTAGTTTGTTCTGAGCTTATCAAAGGAACCCTCTGCTGATGCAAGATCCTGCTTGCTCAGTTTGGTTCAGCATTATTAGGGGCAGTCAAAATGGAAAGCAAAAAGCTTCAGACATGATCGTAGAAGGACTGATAGTGCTTTGTGTCCTAAAAAGTGCAGCTGTCCCTGACCCGAGTCCCTCCCCCTGCACTGATGGGGCAGCTGTTCACAAGACCTTTGCTTCTTACCATGTAAGCAAGCTTTAATCCTCTGCAAGATTTTGCCCCACACCCAGCGATTAACTTCTGCCGCTTTGTCTGAAGGACCTTATGAAAATGGGCTGAGTTACACCCAGGTGTCTGTCCCTAGCCAGACTCATCCAGAAGCTCCGAGGGGCCCGGGGCGGCGTTCCCTCCCCAGATGTCCGCCACCACTGGGTTGTGACCCCAGAGCCATCGCTGCTGCTCCTCCTGTCTGGCAGGAGGGACCTGGCCAGGGGTGGCTGGAGCTCAGCGGGGGCTGCTTTGCTGCCCAGCACTGTGCGGGGATCACCCCCCGTTCGTTCAGCTGGGGTTCACCAGCAGCAACCCAAGAGGTGGTTGGCAGGAGGGTGCAGGACGTGGGCTCACGCGCTGCCATCTCCTCCGGAGCTGCTGCTCTCTTGAGTGGGACGAGGCTCTCGTTGCACGGGGTAATCCTTCGTGCTAAACGATCTCACAAACTTTGCATGTGGTGCAACACTGCATAAAATGAGTAAAAGCTGGCATCACCTCCCGCCTTCTGTTCTCAGGAAAACAAATGCTGTTCCTGCAGGGTTATTCCCAGGGTGTTTGGAGACCCTCCCAATTGCCAAGCGATGCTGTCTTCCCGGCGAGAGGAGGTGGCTGCCTGTGCAGATGGAGGCACCCCTCGTTTCTAAAGTGTGTGCGTTCTGGTGTCATCTCCCCTCCTTCCATTTCTCCCCCACAGCCTTCTCTCCCGTCCATTGAGCGTGCTGGGTGCACTCACCTTAGCCCCCTGCTCTCGTGGGTTCCCTTGCTGCATCCCCCCGCCTCGCCTACCTCACGTGCGTTCACCCCTCTTGCACTTGTCTCTCCTCCTCCATATAAATATCAGTGGTGACAAACTGCTACCACCAGCCCATCTGTTTCTTTGTACAAATTTGTAGCCAGTTTTGAAACGTGATTTATAAATATTGCTTTTGCAGCCAAGGAGTGACACTGATGGATGTCAGCACAGATGGATTCACTAAGCTCTTGCTCAAATCCTTCTTCTCTCTTTTGCTTTGCACCTACTTCCCTCGCCTTCTGCAAGGCAGCAGGAAGCCACCTTGGGAGGTTGATGTCCTCGGCACGGCAGGGACTGGCGTCACCTCGGCAATACGCCGGTTACGGTTCATCAGGGAGGGTGAGAGCCGTGGTAGGGCTGGTAGGTGGGGAGCCTGGGTGGCTACTGCTGGCCCAGTGCGAGCTGCCGGAGAGATGTCTGAGGGGTCGGCTGCTTGGGCAGTCACCTCACTGGGAAAACTGCCTCCGCAGGGGGCTGGAGGAGCAGGAGGAGTGAGCGTCGGTGAAATGTTGAAGTGCAGAGCCCCGTCACAGGGGTGGGAGCAGAGCCAGGCTGGGTAGCGCAGGAGGGGACGCCCAGCGCTGCCTAGGCTCTCCCAGGGCTCTCGTGGGCAGTGTGGAGGAAGGCTGCGAGCATTTTAGGGAAAGCCCAGGGTGATGGATGGGGCAGCCTGTCCGTCAAATGAAGAGCTTGTGGAGTGAGTCTCCGCTGGGAAGCGGGCGTATGGCAGCGGTTGCAGGGCAGGGCTGCTGCAGCCCAAATCGGCCACGGTGCAGTCGGACGCTGCCGCTTGCCCAAACCCTGCTGGGTCAGCCCCCAGTGCAGCCAAAACTGTGGGGAGGGTCCTTTGCAGTTAACACCTGCAGCCCCGCTCGTCAGCGCCCGGCGGCACGCAGAGCTGCCTTGGCTCTGATGCTCTGGGTCAGGGCTACAAAAGGTGACCTTACAGGCGACCTTGCGTTACCTGAATTGTAGTTGGTTTGCAGGAGTCAGGCTTTTGGAAAGTTTCCTACTGGCATCTCTCTTTCCTTGCTTTTGTTGTGTCCAAGGAAGTGCTCAAGCACTTCCAAATTCATCAGACAAGGAATAAATGTCATGCATGATAACAACGGCCCCAATCCAGAAGGAAGAGCCCAGCAAATGAAGTGCCTAAAGGGAGGGAGAGAATTGGAAAAGCTGACCTCACCCAGGTCCAGTTGGTGCCATTCCAAAGGCATCCACCATCCTCTGCCTCCTAACTCACCTTTTGCTGGGTCTTTCTGGCCTGAGAAAATTGATTACAGAAGGATCAAAGGCAATTAAAGCCTGAAATCGTCTTCTCCAAGAAATGCTAATTGTGTTGGAAGGGATGGTAGCAAGTATCCAAGCCCAGCAACCTGGAAGGGGTGCTAGGTAATATGGAGCGACACATGGAGCTACTGACTCCAGAGCTCAAGGGCTAGGCGAGCAGATGTCTGAACTCTCTGCAGGTCTCATTAAGAGCATGTAATGGGTGATAGAAGATCTGAAAATCATAACAATCAAAAGCAAAATGTTAGGATTTGAGGATTGCCTCAGGATAGAGGAAGCCTCCTCCAGCCCCGCAGGGATGCCGTGCTCAGCACGAGCAGCACAGATGCTGATCTGGGGGGTGGGGGGAGGGTGAAAAAGAGCATCAAATCACCGGGGGGGCTGAGCGAAAGGTAAATGAACAGCAGTGGTGCCGTGTCCTGGCACCCAGAGAACTTGGGAGAAGAAAGAGGCAAGAGGGAAAAATCGGATTGTTCTCCTACCAGCTGCACCTGCCTGGGGCTGGAGTCAGAGTTTGCTCCTTTTGGGCAGCTCCAGCAGCAGCGTGGCCACGGGCCTGGCCAGGAGCCGTCTGCACCTCCCTGGAGCTGGCGTGCCCGGGCACCGGAGCTGCAGAACAGCTGCCGGAGAAGGGAAAAGCAGATACTCGCGTGGCCCTGGGAGTGTGGGCGAGGACAGGGATATCCAAATCCAAACTGGAGGTAGCTCGCTCCCTTTTGCTGTCCTAGCACTGTTCAAGATTGAGTTATGAGAAGGATTTATTAGTTCTGTCTTTGAAGCTGCCAAGAGCGTCTTTGGAGAGGGAGTCTGAGAGACTTTATTTTTTTATTCCTAGTGATTTTACACTACCACCAGACTATATTGCATTCCTCAATTTTCCTCTTACAGGAGTATTGACCAGTCCTTGCACGCACTCAGCCCACGCTGGTTCCTCCCTTGTCTGGTGACTTGCTTCTCGAGCAGGCGGAGGTGCCATCTCCTGCCCGTGGCACAAGGTGGTACGATGCAACACGGGGTCACATCGCTGTGTGGTCAGGGAGAGGGTGGCGGAGGAGATCTGCGGAGGAGATGTCAGCTCACGTAGCAAGATGGCAATGATAGTACGTGGTTTGGCTTGAGGCTTCAGAGAACACATGACACAACCCTTGGAGTGGTGTGACCGTAGCACAAAGCGCAACCCGGCGAGGACTGAGCAGGAGAACATAAGTGTGGAGATCCAAGATTGTCTGTGCAGGAAAGCTGTGGATTAGCATCTGCTCAGATTTCAGTACCAGCTCCTGGGAAACGCTGCTCCTCAACCTCGTGACCCCAAAAATGGACTTAGCAGGAAGCTGCTACGGAGGAAGAGGCAGGAGAGGCTGCAGGGCCAGGCCTGCCTAGGTTTTCTTTGCAACGACTCGGGCTGTGCTGATACAAACAGATCTATGCCAAGACACACACCCTGAAGCAACTGCCTTGGGTCATCTGTGTGTAAAGAAACAACTGTACCAAGAGAAATCACAGTGTTTTGCAGGAGGTTGCTTTGGATGCGTTCTCCAGGATACACTTGCCCAGATCTGGGCAAAATTTTCATCACTTTTATGGTCAAATAGGCTGCATTTCTTTTTCTGGAGTATCTTGGAAGGGAACACAGAAGTTTGCAAGTAACAGGGGTGTAAACACCCAACGGAGAGAATAGTTGTCCAGGGTGCAGGGGGAGCCGTGGGTGCAGCGGGTGGGCACAGGTTGGAGGCTGGAGCTGCCTCAGTGCCTGGAGGGGGCTGGTCTCTTCCAGAGCGGGGTCTGGCTGTCCAACCTGGGTGACCAACGTCACAGGTGTAGACGAGACATTTCTGTGGATCTCCCTCCTGCAGGAAGTGCTCACGTCACCCTGTTCAAGAGAAAAAAACCCTAAAAAGCATAGTTTCGTGATGTTTGGAAATAGTGCTTTGTAGCTGCGATTTTTGTCTGTCTCCCTAGCATCGAGTTTTGGGTCACAGAGCAAGACCTCAGCCCTTTCCTGAGCTGAGGTTTCTCGGAGCAGAGCTGTCTGTCGTGCTGCTGATATATTTAAGGACTGGCTGCTTTATTTTGACTTTGTGGGTTCAGCAGTGAAAAAATATTTCGCCTTCCCATTCTCGGAGGTGAGGGGTCTCGGTGATGCAACGTGCTGTCTGAGCAGCCTCAGCTGAGCTGGCGTTACTGGCTGCCTCGCTGCGACTTGGACGTGTATTTCCCCTTGATTTCTAGAGACCGTTTCTAAAAATACCCTGTGCCTTGTGGCAGGTCCCCAACAGGAGCTGGCGCTGGCTGTAGACAGGAGGGGAGTCGCCAGCCTCCTGCTGCCTTTCCAGAGAGGTGAGGAGCTGCTGCTACGCCTGCATTTACGCAGCCCTAAAGGGGTGCTGCCCGGGGCGGCTGGGAGAGCTCCCACGCGCGGCGTTTCATCAGCCCTGGGCCAGAGATGGGCTGAGCAGCGGATGGTGGTACAGGGCTGTTGCACGGGGATCCTCCGAGCCAGGATCCGACCACGCGCTCAGGCTGGTTACTCGACTGGTGTGACGGTGCCAGTGAAGGCGACTTTCCTGGGCTGAGGGCCAGAGCCTTGCGTGCTCACAGCAAGTGGGTCTGTCCTGTTTGTCCTGCAGCTTCATCTCCACTGGATCTGGATGCCCGAGGCTTATGTTTAACTGGGCTAGCTAGTAGTTCTGTCCTCTGGCTGAGATGATGCCATTAATGTTATTTATATCTCTCTGCTACGCTGCAGCTAGCTGAGGGAGCAGCACCAAATGAGGTCTTGTTACCTTTGTGCAAATGATTAGCATAACAATATTTTTTTTCCTCGCTCATGCTTGCTAGGCAGTAGGCAGCTTCTCAGCTGCAGGCAGGCTGCTGCACTTGCTTCAGCCTGCCACCCCCCCGGGAGGCTGGTGCTCCCCTGCTCCTCCTGACAGCTCTGCTGAGCTGCCTCTGTGCTGTGGCCACGAGCTGCTCCAGGAGTCTCAGCCACGGTGGCAGATGTCCTGCAGGACCCGGTGGCTGCCCAGGCAGAGCATCAGTGGTCCCTGCCTCGGGTGCAGAGAAGCCAGGCAATGCGTGTGGTGCAGAACCATCCTGCTCTCCGCTGCGGGCCATCCCCTCCACGGGCTGGCGATGCTGCAGCACTCGGATCACGTCTGACTCGAAGCATGGGTCGGTGCTGGGCGCTGCAGCCTTGCAGGCGGAGTGCTGCCATTCGTTGCATGCGGTATCTCCCTTCTGAGGCAAACCGCCCCCAGATTGACTCATACAAGCAGTTAGTTGCCTTGCTGCTGTCTTCTGCTCTGTGCTCCTCAGGATGTTGCCTGCCTGAAGTCTGCTGCCGTGAGCAGGGATGAGTGAGGTTACCTGGAAAATTCCCTTAATGGATAAAAGATGCTACATACAAAGGAATAGTTTTTTTCTAGTGACCTGCAGCACAGTTCTGTGTGCATGAACAAGATCTGGTTTTGAATATCGCCCGTGTGGCATTCAGCAGAGCCCCTTAATGTTGGCTGATGTGGTCTTCTGTCCGGGGTCATTGCCTTTCCCGCGCTGAGCTCTTCAAGGCAGACCTGTGCTCTCAGGTGAACTGGAAGAGATGACTTTCTCCCTATCTCCTTTATGCTGAAATCCCAGTTTCCCCCAGCTAGGGTGCCAAAGGCTTTGCTTTTGCCAGCAACATGGCCATATTCTGGCAACATAGAAAACTCTGGTGGGCTCAGTCCAGAAACCTGGTGATAGGAAGCAGCAATCTGGTGTTTAGCACCGTGACAGCTGAGCGCTGGTCTGGGCACAAGCCCATGCACTGCTGCCTCCCCTCTGGGCACAGACAGCCCATCGTCCTCGCTTGTGCTGCACCCAGCCATGGTGGTGGGCACATGTGGGCACGGATTGCCCTGGCTCCTCTTCCAGACTGTCCTGCAGCAGAGACTAGCCTTTGCTGGGGTTGGCTGCAGCAGTCCTGAAGGTGCCTACGGTATGTACTGGCAGAGTTGAGTGAGGGCTGAGTACTGGGATCCTGGCAGACCCTGCCCAAACTGCATTGCCCCCAGCCCTGGGCAGCTCAGAGGGAGACAGACTACTCCCTGCTGTGTCCCGGCTGCTGTACGGTGTCTCTGGGACCTGCCCCGCTTCCTGTCTGGCCAGTGGATCTCCCCCATCCCGTGGCTCAGCGTGTGCCTGCCCCTCTGCTCCGCTCTTGGCTCGTCTCCTGTCCCCGCCGTGCCCCGTGTGCTCCCATGCAGCACCCGATCTATACAGCAATTTCCGTGGTGGCAGGCAGCCCACGAGCCAGAATTAGAATAGATGTCTTTTCCGATCGAAGAGCTGATTGATACAGAAAGGGGCAAGTCCAGTATAAATCAGGTGCAACGAGGAGAGAGTCTGTAGACAGCAGCACCTTGCTGTGAGCGGGCCAATCTACGTTTTATTAGATAAAGACTGCAGACAGTCGGCAGCGACTTCTGACATCTGGCCGCACTTGTTCAGCTACGGTTCAATCCCTTCCTGCCCGCTCTGCTGCTGGCTGGCAGTGAGTAGCACACATGAGCAAGGAGCCGAGCTGATTTCTCGTCCCTATCCCGACCCTCCCTCCTCCAGGTCGTCCGGGCACAGCTGCTGCTTGGGTTCATCTCTGGCGCCCGGGCCCTGGAGGGGCCCGTGAAGTGGCCGTGTTAATGGGATCGTAATGGGTTGCACTGCGCCGGCTGAGCCCCCCAAACAGCAGCGTTTGAGCAGATGGGGAGGAAGACGGTCGGCTTGGCTGGGAGGCTTGGAAGGAGCTCTGCCTGCTCTTCCAGAACTTACGAAGGATCCTGAGGGTATTTGGCACTCCAGCTGAGGCAGGACCCACGGCGCTCAGGTTTGGAAGCAGTAACTGCTCTTGCAGGTTCAGTGCCACCTGCAGACCCCATCTGCTCAGGTCTCCATCTCAGCAGCCAATCTTTATCCTGATTCCTGCCCTGTGCCACTCTCAGAGGGTCTTCTGGAAGGTTTTTCCCCCCTCTCTGCTCCGACTGTGTTGTTTATCAGCACGGCTTGGATACCCACATGCTGGTGCTGCTGGGTCGGGTTCCCTGTGCCCTGGCTGTGCCGGTGGGGGAGACGCCGGGCTGGCCCCGAGGTGCCCGGTGAAAGGGCTCATGCTGGAGTGGAGCTGGCCACCTCCGGGCGCTTGGGCTGCTGGGGGGCTGCGTTGCCGGGGAGCCATGAGCTGGCTCCCTGCTCCCCTGTGATGGAGAGAAGGGAGGCCCCATCCCCTCTTTGGGCGATCAGTGGCGTTGGCACACGAGCAACCCCTGTTCGTCCTGAGCGTGGAGGAGCTCACGGCGAGTCCTGCTGGCTGTGCTGTGGGAGTGACTTTGCTGTGGGTTTGCTTGTTCCCTGCAGACAACACGGCGGCGGTGCACACACAGAGAGTGGGCTTCAATCGCCAGGAGCAGGATGTGTACTTGCTCCCCATTTTGGTGGTGGACAGTGGCCCGCCGGCCCTCAGCAGCACAGGGACTCTGACCATCCGCGTCTGCGGCTGTGACAGCAACGGGGCCATCCAGTCCTGCAACAGCACAGCCTACGTCGTATCAGCTACGCTGAGCCCCGGTGCCCTCATCGCACTGCTGGTGTGCATCCTCATTCTGGTCGGTGAGTGCCCGCCTGTCCCCTGGCCTCCTCCTGTCCTGTCCCTTCTCCCCTCCATGCAACATCACACCACTGAGCGCAAGGCAGTTGCGGTGGGCATGGTGCAGGCTCCTCCGCACCCGCCTCCTTGCTGGTGGCTGCAGCCTGGCCCCCTGCCAGTGGGGGACCATCGGGGAAGCTCCCACGTTTGCCCCAGCTCCCACACACGGAGCTCAGCGGGGCAGCCGGAGCAGGGCTCCCTGCGCACAGGCAGATGGGCTCATGCCCGGCGGAGGCTGGAGAGCTGCTGGCTTCTTCCCTGCCCCGCTGGGCAAGAGCCGAGAGCTGCTTGTGTGCTGCTGTGCCCACAGCACATGGGGGACAGGTCCATCCATCATCCAGTTGATCCCATCAATGCTTATAAATACTTAAAGGGAGGGTGCCAGGAGGATGGGACCAGTCTCTTTTCCGTGGTGCCCAGTGATATGACAAGAGGTAGCGGGCACAAATTTGAACATAGGAAGTTCCATCTGAACGTGAGGAGGAACTTCTTTACTTTGAGGGGGGCACAGGCTGCCCAGAGAGGTGCTGGAGTCTCCAACTCTGGAGACATTCCAAACTCGCCTGGACACCATCCTGTGCCACCTGCACTGGATGACCCTGCTCTGACAGGGGGGTTGGACTACTTGATCTCCAGAGGTCCCTTCCAACCCTGGGGATTCTGTGATTCTGTGGTGCCAGTGTGGTGGCCAATGGCAGCAAGTGTGGGGTGCGCAGTTTTGCCCTTACCTTGGAATACGGGGAGGGCCAGCGTTAGAGTGTGTGTGTGGGCAGGAGGCTGAGCTGGGGTGCTCACAAACCAGAGCATTGCCCGTGCCCTGGGAGTGCTGCTGGCTGCCACTGCCACACTGTCACAAGCTTGTGCTGGGCCACCATGGCAGGGTGTGAAGGTGCAGGGGAGACGTGAGCTTGTGTGCGGGTGGGAAGGGGCTCTGGGAGAGGGGTGTTGCAGTGCCCTCGGGCTTAGCATAGGGCAGTTGATGGAGGCTGCTGTGAAAGCCTTCCAGCATCGGTGCGGGCTCACAGCTGGCTCCTGAGGGCTGCCGGACATCTGCCGGAGCCAGCGTGTTGTTCAGTGAAGTCTCCTCTCCTTGGCACATCTCCGCTCCCCGTCTCCTGCCGTGTCTCCATTTAGAAAACCCTTTCCCACAGGGTGCACTTTACACTGGTTTCATTTTCCAACGCAGTGCAAACAAATTTCTGCCTAATTGCCCAAACGAATAAAGTGCACATCGGTGCTTTAAAGGTGATGGGATGAATGGATGATGATCCAGGACACATCTGTGGCTCGTTGCTCAGGCTCGGTGCCATCTGCTCCACATTCACCCTCCCAACATTTGGCTGCCGCTGTGATTCATGCACCCCCTTTTCCTACTCATCTTCTGCAAAATCCATCCATCTGTCTGTCCAGCCGTGCGTTCGTCCATCTGTCCCTCCTGTCTCAGCGGTCACGCTGCGTGGGAAAGGAAGCTCCCAGTCTGCACTGGAGCTCAGGCAAACCTCTCTCCCAGCCAGTGACACAGTACAGCTGCTACTTGATGATCCTGGCTGATAGGAACCAGCTGGCATGCCGGCAGTCTCGACTTCGGGGTTCCTTGTGCCAGGGGTGCCGTGCCTCTGCACCAGGACACCAAGCACCGGCCATCCTTGCCCCGGCAGGAGCGCGGCTTGCACAAGCCCCTGCCCCCATCTGACCATCTCTTCTTTTCCCAGTGCTGGTCCTCCTGATCCTCACGCTGAAGCGACACCACAAAAGCCACCTGACATCCGAGGATGACGAGGACATGAGGGACAATGTCATCAAATACAACGACGAAGGGGGTGGCGAGCAGGACACAGAGGCCTATGACATGTCAGCCCTGCGCAGCCTCTACGACTTCAGTGAGATCAAAGGCGGCGATGGAGGCGGGGGGCTGGGAGAGGGGGTCCCGAGCGGAAACCCGGCCTCTGAGCTCCATGCTCTCCCACAGTGGGTGCAGAGCCCAGACCTGGATTTCTCCGTGTTCAGAGACTATATCTGCAAGAAGGTGGAGCAGGCGGACGAGGACCTCTCCGTGCCACCCTACGACTCGTTCCAGACCTACGCCTTCGAGGGCTCGGACTCCCCTGTGCCCTCCCTGAGCTCCATCAACACCTGGTCCAGTGGCTCCGAGCAGGACTTCTCCTACCTGAGGGTCTGGGGACCGCGGTTCCGGCAGCTGGCAGCGCTCTATGCTGGGCGCAGGGGCGAGGAGGACAGCGAGGAGTCCTAGCCATCCCACCGACACCTTGCGAGGCTCCCGGCACCTCCTGGGCTGGGACTCTGTGCCACGAGGTGCCATGCGAGGACAGTGCGCGCCTCTGGCCGGGCTCCATGGCTGCCAGAGAGGGGCTGCACCACGGGGACGGGGAGCACCGGGTGACATGCTCCTCGGCAGCTGCCTCCTGTTCAGGGCACCTCTGTACCCACACGGCGAGGCCGGGGTGCCCAAAGAAGCCACTGTGGCCATCATCGTCATCTCCTTAATACCGGTCTCCATTAAAGCACTACACATTAATTTAAGAAAGAGAAAATCTAATTCAAGAGAGTTTGGAGGGGGTTTCTGACCCACAAATTATCATTTAAATAGATCTGTTCAGTGAGCCCAGTTCAGGAGAGGAAGAGCAAACCGGGAATCTTTTGTGGTCTAAATTGTTTTTGTCACTTGAGTCAGAGCATCTGAAGTGCTTTGATTTCTTTAAGAGCTTTCCTTGCAGAGGGAAACAAGCTTTTAACTTCTGTTCAGCTTTTTCCCCCTTAGGTTTGCTCGCTTTTTGGAGTTGTTCTTCTCTCTGCGCGTGGGCTCCTCGGTGGCATCAGAGGGAGCGTGCGGCACTGGGGATGGGCGTGCTGGATGCGGGCTCCAGGGTCACATCCTGCACAGAGCAACCGCTGCACTAGAGGTCACTTCAAATCACACTTCGCCTGTAAGCTGCAATTACTTCACCTCTTGGTTCTTAGACCTTTGTTGTGGTTATCAAAGATGCTCGTGATTTGAAGGGCCTCTCCCTGGGCAGCAGATGTTGTCTGTGAGGTCCTGATGTGCCCCACAGCCCCAGTGATGGATGGGGATGTCCCGTCTGCCACCAAGGCACGGTGCTGTGGCCTGAGCCGTGGAGCATCCGTGGTGCTGGGGAGTGCTGCTGGAGGGGTGCGGAGAAAGCACTAGCTTTCTACCAAATGGCGTGGGCTGCGCAGGGCAGCAGGTGGGACGTCAGCACACCCTGGCCATCAGTGGTGGGGGAGAACTGCGTCCCAGCTAGAGGACTGTGCTGTAGGGTGCGAGAGAACCTCAGCCCCCAGACTGGGAGGGATAATTCCTGCTTACACCCAGCTGACAGCAAAGCATCACCATCAGCGATAGAAAAGCCATCCCCAGGACACGTGCATGAGGCCAGATCTTGCTGGCGCTGCTGCACGGCCGAGCTGGTTGCTGCAGGCGGGGTAGCGGGTCTGTGACACCTCGGGGCAGCCGGGGTGTCCCCACCCTGGCACAGTGCCCTGCAAGACACCTGCACGAGCTCCCGCAGCGGAGCTGCCTTTGCACGAAATCTCTGGTTTCAAGAGGCAGATCAGGAGGAGGCCGTCAGGATGTGCCATTGCTCCTCGGGCTGCAGATGATGCTGGAGGAAAGCGCTCAGTGCCCTGCGCCTCTCCAGTCTGCTGACATCCCCTGGGGTAAATTGAGCAGCGCTTTGAGCAATGCCCTCGGGCAGCTTCTCAGGCTGTGCTGGCTAGTGCAGCTCCTTATCTGTTCCTGTTGGAAAAAAAAAATCAATTATATCATTGATAGGTAACTGATAAAGTCTCCCAAGGCCTGACACATCCTGGGCTTGTCATTGGATTTGTCCTTTTAGTTTAGCCACAGACAGTGTTTTCTATCCTTGGAGAAGGTTTAAGTGTAAATGTACACACGTGTTCATTTTTTACTGTGTTTTGCTTCCCGGCTGCTGGTGTTGCTTTGGCTGCAGCACGAGACCTGACGGCGGAGAAGGGCAGGACACGTCTTTGCCACGGCTCCTGCCCTCAGCTTCTCCTGCCCGCTGCCGCCACGGCCACTCATGCAGGAGCCACAGCTCGGCTTTCACGCTGGGCCCAGGAGCTGCTCGCTTCTCAGGGTCTCTCTGGTCTCCCCCCGCAAAGGAGGCGGCAGGCGCCCACCCCGCTGCTGGCACCCAGGCTCCGGCATGCAGCTGGTTCACTGTGATGATGCTGGGAAGGCAGCGGGGCCGACGGGCTGCTTCACGCCGGCCCTGGAGTGCCGGCTCTGGCCACTCCGCCTCAGACAGGTGATGCCTCTAACCCCGGAGCAGGAGAATGGAGAAAACCCTCTCTTTCCTCAGGAACGTGTTTGTGTTTTCCCTCCGGGCTGAAGAGCTGTGCCCTCACCCCTTCGGAGCTGGCCCTTCCTCTAGCAAAAGTGTTGTGCAATAGCAGGGCTCTGTCCGTAGGAGATGGGGTCTGACAGGGTACGTGTTTAGCAACCCTCCCACCCCTTCCAACCCCATCCCTGACCAGCCAGTCCTCCCCAACGCGCATGCACGCACGCTTGCGTTTTAATTTCTATCCCACGTGTAAATATGGGAGGAGCACGGTGCCGAGCAAGCCAGCCGCTCCATGCGGTGCTGCCCTGCACTCCCTGCCCACCCGCACCCGGCAGGAGGAGCTGGCAGCTGCCACAATGTCTGATGGAGTCACTTTGGTTTCCTTTCTCTACCCAAATGAAATTAGGAGGTTGATTTCCTCACCCTTGTTATTTTTTCAAGGTCTTTCTAGGACCTGGAAATAAATTATTTCCTTGTCGTCTAGCCTGAGTCCTATTTGCTTATTTTGTCTTGTTTCGTTTCGTCGTATTGCACTGCCGACATGATCCCGTCAGCGCCTCCCCAGAGGGACCGGGCAGGCTGCCTCACCAGCAGGATGGGCCACGGCACAGCCCAGCGCGGTGCGTTCCCTGCCAGGAGCCGGCAGCCAAACCGCCTGCCTCCTGCAGCAAGTTCCCACCGGCAGGACGCTGCTTCTCTACGTTCTTCCTGATTTTCCTTGAAATGCCCATCAGAAAAAGCTTCTTCAAAAGAAGGGTCAGTTATTCTGTCTGAATTTGAAGGAAATTATGAAAAACATGCCCATGGCTTTGTCCATCTCTTCAAGAAGAGAAAGTCAGGTTGTACTTTGAGTAGCATGAAGTACTGGGTGCGTGCTCCAGGCTGGCTCTGGTGCCTGCTTGCCGTGCCTGCTCCCAGCAGGAGCCACCCCAGCACCGGGGTTTGGGGTCTCAGCTGCCACAGCCGGGTGCAGGTTTCTCAGTGTGGTCCCAGAAGCACTGTCCCTGTGGGAGAATGGCAGCAGCTTGTCCTGCGAGGGGGTCATCGTTCCTTCATCCTGCAGAACAGCAGCAGAAAGAACAAGAGGCAAACTGCATGCCAAGCAACAAAAGAAATTCTGATGATGCATCCTTGTTATCTTCCTGTTTCAGCCAACAGAGTTCCTTAGTGTTCTCTAAAAAGTGCATCTTCAGTGTTGGTCTCTTGAGCAGCCTGGTAGCTGACCAGGATCGCTCACAAGCACGGATCCAGGTCATGTACTTCTTCCCTGCTTCAATACAGCTGGGCATTGTCAATGGGTTTTGTTACCATGACCCATTCTCCTGTTGGCAATGGTGTGTATTACAGCAGTGCTTGGTTATTGCCTGCAGCAAAAATCTCCTTCATATTCAGTTTTAATACCAAAATGATGCAAGTAAATGACACTCTAGCCTGACCACGGGTAAATCAATTGCTGGTGGTTTTCGTGATGACAAGGGACCGGGGAACAAGCAATGTGTTAATGGCAAACAAGCGTCAACCTCCCTGGGTGCAGGAAGCCTGGTCATGGCACACAGCCACAAATGCTCCGGCACCTGTTGGTGGTGGCGGCACACCGCGGAGGGCTGGATGTGGCACACAGCAGGTGGCCGGCACAGAGAGAGGGGGACATGTGCTAAACTCTGTGGTGGCATCAACGTAGGTCAGCAGATAGCACAGGCAGAATTTAAACTCCTCCGTAAAGTGACAGTCATTTAAAATAGCATCTTGCAGTCCAACAGACTTATTGATCCCTGAGGTCTTTAAGTGTTTCCGTATCCTTCACCATCCCTGTGCCTCCACTCTCACCCTGCTCCCTTGATTATTCACTAAATGTTGTGGAAGAAGCATCTGGTGACCTTTGGTGACAGCAGTTAGTGGGACGCTGTAACGGAAGGGAGGAGTCTTGAGGCCGGAGGGTTTTTCAGGGTGCAAGGTGTGCTGCCAGACCTCAATGCAGGCACTACTTCTCTTTTCACAGTTGCAGCGAGCACGTCTATAGCCGCCAGCCTTGAGGATGCCTTTTTTGCAAGCATCATCATTAATTGCCTACACAGAGCAAGTGTGTCAGCAGCGGACTCACAGCTGTACGGTCCGGCAGTTCTGGACGCAGGGGCCAGCTGCTGTTTGCGGGGGTACTGGTGTCTGCTGTCTGTCTGTACCCCAGAGTTTCAGCCCAGGACAGTAGCAACAGCAGCGCTCGGGTTCCAGCTGCAGCCAGCCCGGAGATGTGCTGTCTTGGACTCCTGCTGTCCAACTTCAGGCACGCAAAGGAGCAGCCCAGCTACCTTGGGATGCTGGGGATCAGGTGGGCTGGATTGTCCTAGGAACTCCCCGTTGGCAGAGGAAGCACCTGCAGTTAGTTTGCTCCTAACGAAGGAGGTAACAAGTGTGATGAGCCTGGGCCATGCAGAGGGATTTGCTTCTTGATATTGTGGAGGAATAGAGAGAGCTTGAAGCAACAAATTGGCAGCCAGAACCAGACCCTTAACTACAAAAGAGGAGAATTATTGAGAGCTCTGATTGCAGAAGGATCTGTGAAGATGTTTTGAGAGCTCCATGCTCCCTCAACACAGACTCTTTTGAGGAAAGCTTTCTATAGCAACTTCTCTCTCTTCAGCCTCACTCTCTCTCTCAGCAGCCTTAGGCTCCTCGCAGGGCAGGGCGAGGGCAGGTTGATCTTCTCCCTGCTTCTGCAGAAGAGGAACCCAGTCCTGCTCTGCAGACTGGTGTCCAGTGACAGGACTGTCTCAGATCCATGGGCTGAGCTGGCCAGCTGGGCAAAGCCAAGGGCTGCTCTGCTGGTGAGGATGGAATGAAAATGCTTTTTCCAGGTCAGTTTTCTCACGTCAGAGGCAGCCGGGGGGTGTGGAACACGCAGCACCATGGGCCGAGCGCTCCCAGCTGGTTAATGATGGCCGCGTTGGTCTGCGTGGAGCAGGGCAGTGGGTGCACAGAGCTGGCAGTCGCTGGGCAGAGCGGGCTGCTGTAGGAGCGAAGCGGTGCTTGCGGAGGTGACTGCTGTGGGCTCGGAAGGCGGTGGCAGCGGTGGGAGCCCGGCCGTGCTGTGCCCTGTGTGCCGACTCCTGCAGCTTCGGGCATTTCTTTGCCTGAAGGAAGCAACTGCCGCCAGCTGCTTTGCAGGAGCAGAGCGCGGCAGCTCCAGCGGTGCTGCTTTGTCCAGCGTTTTGGCCAAAGAGCAACTGCTCCCTGGGTGCCCTGGCTCCTGCGGTGCTCCACATCCTTGCACAGGGCTCCTGGCACCTGCGTGCGAGTCACCCCCTCACTACCCTCCTCCGAGGCTGAGGCACAATCCTAGCCACGTGGGATGCAGCCTGTGGCTGTCTGCTGGCAGAGGACAGTGGCATTTGCCACTGTCACATTCTGAATGAGCCCCGCAAGGTCGGTGCCCCCGTGCTACCATGGCAGCTGGATGCAGCAGCTCCGCTCTCAGCCCCAGCACAGGGACGCCACAGCGGTCACCTCTAACGCCTTCACGCTGAGCCACAGTGAGCTCCAGAAGGCGAGGTGTCCAAGCCTCCTCCAGAGAGTTATTTACAAAAAGATGGATGCGATCTGCTGGGATCATTAAGGGGAAATGAAAAAAGGGCAGTGATATCTGCACCCCCAGGAGAAAAATACATCTCTGGTAACTAAGAGCAAGCAAGGCCGTGTAAGCCTCTGCCTCCCGCTCACGTTGGTAATATGCTGCTCAGGAAGGTGATCACTTTTCCCCCCATATCCTCTGAGGAGGCTGCTCTGTCACCAGAAAGCTGACTCCTTTAACCACCTCTGCCACAGCTAATATCACCACTCCCCGCATCCTTTTATTTACCAAGCCCTTGAGCTTTCTTTAGGGTTGGTACCAGACTCTCGCTGCTCAGCATAATCTCAATTTTGCATCTCTGCTCTTTGTGCTCGGTGCAAAGACAGCAGTTATGTCTTGTTAGGGGTTTCTTGCTGTGCCGCGGTGCTTCAGTTTGTGCTCACTCCTTGCTGTGGCTCTGCTGCCTCCCAGTCCATCCCAGGAGTGCTTCCAGAATCCCGGAGGTGACCTAGGCTTGTTGTCTGCAGCAGCAGGTATTCCTTCCCACTCACTGGCAGGGATGGGAGCTGAGTTTCCAGGCAGCCATCGCAGCTAGGTATTGCCACAGCCAGAGAAGTTAGGGAGAAACAAAATCATTGAATTTTACTTGGTCTTGGAATCTTGCTCCTGGGAGGCCAGTCAGTGGGGCTGAAATCTCCCCCTCGTCTTGCTGAGCACGCCAGGGCAGTGCCGTGGAGAACAGGTGTTCCTGCTGCCCGCCAGGACTATTTCCCACTCAGGACACCGGCACCATGCCGGGCGGCCAGGCTGGCTATCAGCGACTCCCACATCCCAGCCTGGGCTTTTTCCCGGCCTCATGGTCCTTTTCCCGATGAGCATGGATTTAATGACTGTTCTTCAAATTCTTAGGGAAAGACTGTGGGCTTTGCGAAGCTGGATCCAACACAGGTGGGCAGTTGGAAGCAGTCGGGATCCGCGGTCGCTGTAGCAACACAGCAAAGCAAAACCAGGGGCTCCTGCGCAGCAATCGCATGGACCAGCCGTACGAAGGACTTCAGTCCGGCCAGCCCTTGCCGATGCAGGAACCCACGTGCAAGGTGGGGGTCCTAATCTGGCATTTAGTATCACAACGCTGGGCACAAGGAAGGGTAAAATATGGGAGCAGGAGCTGAGAGCCTCAGCATTTGCCTCTCCTGGGCTGTGCAGCGTGGCACGCTGCCCATCCGTCTCTTCTGCTAGTGCGTTTGCCAGTCGTTTGTGGTTAGGATGCCAAGCGGCCGTTCTTAGACATCCCTCATCTATTGCCAGCGACAGCGAGTGTTTGTGGCTTGGGGATTGTTAACTGCCCTGTCCAGCTACACTGCAGTTTTATGGACATACATTTTTCATCTGTCTCCATCGCTGTTGTAGAGGAGCTGCTCAGGTGAGCATGAATTAGTCCAGCTGCTTGCTGGGGGGGAGCAGACACCAGCCATTTCTAAGCAGAATGCATCCCCTTAGCTAGTGTTTTAACCATGGTAATTGGAGAAGTTTTAATCCCTCTTCTGCTGGGGGAAGCACGCATCCCTAACAGAAACGATCCACCCCGACTTATCCCCAGCTGAGTCAGCCTCCAGCAGCTTCCTCCCCGGTCAGAAGAGTCACTCACCTTTAGCCAGGAACCAGGCAGCTGTTGAAATCCCTTCACATTGCACGCAAATTAGGCATTGAAAATACTCATTACAGCCAACATGACACGCCTTCATTATTCCAGAATAATTGTCTGAAAGGCTCAGCTCGCAGCACAAGCTTCACTTGGTGCAGAAATGTGATAAAAAGAAAACAGGAAGTGCAATCAATGCTTGTAATCCTTTTAAATAAAAAGGTACTTGCTAGTAGCTGCCAACATCTTTAAAAAGCTGTGATTTCCCTGGAGAGAGCCCTTATCAGCTATGACTGCGTGTCATTCTGGCTGTCTGTCAATCCATCAGACTTCAGTGCCACTGACATTAAGAAGCCAGGCGTTAAGATTATCACATTTAGCCGTAATGTAGCACAGATTGTGTTGACATTTGGAAAGTATTCCACCACAGGAGCCATTTGACTTCAATACTTTTTTCCCAAAGAAAAAAAAGAAAACACACCACAACCACAACGCTTTGAACTGTCTCAGGGAAGGAGCCTGCTCTGCCTGCAGGGTGCTGGGTGGCCGTGCCCTGCCGTCACGGTGAGGAGGAGGAGGGTGCGATGGCCGCGAGCAGGAGGGACCCCGACACACTCGGCTGCTTGCAGCTTTCTCCGGAGCGCTGCCATGGAGCCTGCGAGCATCAAGTGCGGGCACGGCTTGCTTTGGAGGGTCAGTTCCCACAGCCGCTGCCCAGCTCCGATCTGAAGGGACTGCTTCCCAGAAAAGTTGCTCTCCAGTTTTCTTTGCCGCAGNCTGGTGGGGGGGGGGAAATTGAGGGGGGGCAGGGGGAGGAGGCTAGGCCACAGAAACAATGGTAAATGACCTGAAATGAACTGATTAATCTCTTTAAATAACTGTGAAACCATTTTCCAGAAAAACTTAATCTACTCTAAATGGCTCTGGTGCTTTTCCTGGGCTCCAATCAATATGTGGTCGCTTGCTTTTCATGTGTGATTCACAGTAATTGCAAAAGAGCATTTTCTGAAGAAAATTACNAGAATAATTGTCTGAAAGGCTCAGCTCGCAGCACAAGCTTCACTTGGTGCAGAAATGTGATAAAAAGAAAACAGGAAGTGCAATCAATGCTTGTAATCCTTTTAAATAAAAAGGTACTTGCTAGTAGCTGCCAACATCTTTAAAAAGCTGTGATTTCCCTGGAGAGAGCCCTTATCAGCTATGACTGCGTGTCATTCTGGCTGTCTGTCAATCCATCAGACTTCAGTGCCACTGACATTAAGAAGCCAGGCGTTAAGATTATCACATTTAGCCGTAATGTAGCACAGATTGTGTTGACATTTGGAAAGTATTCCACCACAGGAGCCATTTGACTTCAATACTTTTTTCCCAAAGAAAAAAAAGAAAACACACCACAACCACAACGCTTTGAACTGTCTCAGGGAAGGAGCCTGCTCTGCCTGCAGGGTGCTGGGTGGCCGTGCCCTGCCGTCACGGTGAGGAGGAGGAGGGTGCGATGGCCGCGAGCAGGAGGGACCCCGACACACTCGGCTGCTTGCAGCTTTCTCCGGAGCGCTGCCATGGAGCCTGCGAGCATCAAGTGCGGGCACGGCTTGCTTTGGAGGGTCAGTTCCCACAGCCGCTGCCCAGCTCCGATCTGAAGGGACTGCTTCCCAGAAAAGTTGCTCTCCAGTTTTCTTTGCCGCAGCCGGCGCGAAGCACACTTGTACTTTCGTTAGCTGAGGAGGTGCCCCCTGTGCACGCCCTGGGCAGCCATGCTGGAACCAGCACCTCGTGCACACACCATGGGGACAAGAGCTCCTTCCCTCCTCCTGGCACACCTCCTCCCGGGAAGGCCTCAGCTCTTCCCGCAACGGAGAGGGGGATATTCCAGGACNCTGGTGGGGGGGGGGAAATTGAGGGGGGGCAGGGGGAGGAGGCTAGGCCACAGAAACAATGGTAAATGACCTGAAATGAACTGATTAATCTCTTTAAATAACTGTGAAACCATTTTCCAGAAAAACTTAATCTACTCTAAATGGCTCTGGTGCTTTTCCTGGGCTCCAATCAATATGTGGTCGCTTGCTTTTCATGTGTGATTCACAGTAATTGCAAAAGAGCATTTTCTGAAGAAAATTACATTCTGCAAGCAGAAATGCAAAGAGACACGAGGACCAATTAGCATTAAATCCCAGAACAAGGCATGCTGCCGGGTGCATGGGTGAGCTGGAGATGCTGCAGCATCACAGCTCGGTGTCCTGGGGTCCTCTCCAGGAAACCACTGGAGGTGCTGGAGCGTGTTATATCCAGCTAGCTTGCTCGGGAACCTCTCCTGCTTCTAGGTCTGGGTGCTGGGACCCTGGGCTGTGGACCCTCAGCTGCAGAGAGAAGGTGGCTGCAGGATTATGAGGTTAAGCAGAGACACATCTTTTTCCTGCCACCACGGCAACAGAGATTTCCTGGCTGGAGAGGCAGCCGTGCTCCCCTGCCAGGCTCTCCTGTCCAGGGCTGCACCGGCCTCTGCACAGCGACTCTCCCATCGCCCCAGGACCGCTGAGGTCCGGGACTGGCCCCTGTATGCAGAGATGATGTTGTCCAACCGCAGGTCAGATCCCCAGGTCTGTCCTGTCCCCTTCATCTCCTGCTTAGGTTTGCACGAGCCGGGTTTGCCCCATCCTCGCCCAGCCTGCTAGCACCTGGCCACACAACCGGCTCCTGGTTTGTTGAGGAGGGCTGGTGTGGGGCACTCGGGTGGATGGGTGGACAGGCAGATGTCCCCAGCAGGGCAGAGCTTCCCCAAGGCTGCCCAACATGGGGTGCAGAGGTCCTGCCCAGCCTCGAGCCGCGGCTGCCTGATGGGAGGACAAGCACCCCCTTCCAAGGAGTCCATTGCTTTTCCGTCATCTGCTGTAAAACCAGAGCATAATTTTCCAGGATGTCATTCTAATTCTAGTGGGAAAGCTTATTACTTGTGATTTACCCATAAAAAAGCCTAGTGACTTACGACTGTGTGGCTTTGCCCATCAATCCATCACGGGGGCTGCAGGCGGGCTCTCCGCAGGGCAGGGGGAGCACGATATAGGGACTAAGGTGAGCACGCCACTGTGATTGACATGCTGCTTTTACCATCCGTAAAGCTTCTGACATATTCCTTTTGGCTTGGTGCAGATCCGCACTGCTGAGCTCCAGCACAAATGTCATTAAAACATGTTCTACCCATGGTACCTATAAATAATTGAGGCAGCAGGTCTGCACTACGCTCTGTGCTGCAGCTTTCTGCTCCTCCAGCGAGGGGCCCAGGAAGATGACCTTTCCTTCTCCCATTTACAGTCTTTGAAATTAAGGGGTGCCTGGCACTTTGTCCCCACACTCATTTCTCTGCTGGATCCCCCCAGGCCATGCAGGATGCTCCGAGGGCTTTGGGGGTGGTCTGGTGTGCTCCCACCAGTGAGGGGAGCACAGACCAGTTGGGCTCCAGACCTTGGATTTAAGGGCAGCCAAACGGAGGGTGGTGCAGAAAGACGTAAGTGGTGCCTGGCTCCTGCCCCGCGTGGATGGGTGCGGGGTGCCTGGCACCCAGGAGAGGGGTCTGGTGGTCTCGGCAGCCCAGGCCACCTCCTGCTGCTGCGGGGATTGGCAGCCCCAGCCCCTGCAGCGTCACAGCCTGCGGTTCCCGGCTGCTGGTGCCCATCGCTCCCCCATCTGCACAAGGTTCCCAGAGCTGCCCAGTGCAGAGCCTGCAGGTCTCACTGCACCAGGTTTTGGTGCACAGTAAACACCATCTGAAATAGCTTAATGCACTCGGATGCATTTCCAATACTGTCACTAATTATGTGGGAAATTCACAAGCCTGGCAGGGAAATCCATGGCTGGGAACTTTTCTCACTGCTGTGGCCTTGGCAGTGCCTGATCTGAAGCAATCAGTCCGTGAGCACAGCTCTCCTTGCCTGGCCAAGGCTGGTGGGAGCATCCCACCTCCGCGCAACGCTGCTGGCACTGTGGGACAGTGCCGTGCCCGCCACCCATCTCTGTCACGGGACGGACCGCCCCGGCCCCTCTGCGTGTCCTGGCGCAAAGGGTGAGTGCCATCCTCTATCCTGCGGGCCAGCAGGCGCAGAGCGTGGGCTGGCAGATGAGCTTGCAGGCAAGGCAGCAGCGTGGGACAGCAGCGTGGGACAGCAGCGTGGGACACCAGTGTGGGACACCAGCGTGGGACAGCAGCAGGCTGCTCAGCCCCGGCGAGCGGGGGCCTGTCTCTGGTGAGAGGACGAGCTCACGCCTTCTGCATCAGCCCCCCCCGCACCTCCCGTCACACAGGTGCCAGCTCCCTCCGTGCCCACGAGCAAGTTGCTTCTTTTCTCCCTTCTCATGACAGCCACCGGCTCCCCCGTGTCAGTGGGAGTCATTAGCAAGCCTGACGCTGGGAACATGCAGTATAAACACCGAGTGCTAATATCACCGCTTCGCCGGGCTGGTAGCAGTGATCCCAGCCTGGTGCCGTTTCCCCCTGGCACCCCACGCCCTGCCGCCCCCCTCGGCTCCACCAGCCTGCAGCCAGACTTCTTCCAGCTGTCTCCTGGCTCCCTGGGGTTCTGGTGCTCCCACGTGGGAGAGAGCTGTGTCACGGGCACGCGCGGAGGCGTGCAGGGGCACAGCCCCATCACCCAGCACAGGGGCATGCACGGAGCCAGGTGTTCTGGTGATGGAGGAACACCCTTCTGCCCCAGGACCACCATGTCCAGGGCCAGGCTGGCAGCACCGGGAAGCGGGGCTGAGCCCCCGTGCAGCCATGCCCGCGGAGTGGTGGGCACGTGCAGAGGCAGGTGCTGTGGTCTGCGTGCGGCGGTGTGCAGCCATGCAGAAGCATGTGTGTGTGCTGAGGCACAGACGCTACGCTGCGCAGCATGCATATGCCCTGTCAGATCATGAAGGTATATTAAATAGCAGCTGTCGGGCTCTTTCTGAGCACAGCAGTAACACAGTTGGGACCATTGTGATGTCTTCTTAATTTAAACTCGTGTTGTCTTTCAGCCACGTGCTAATGAGGGCTAATGGGGAGATCAGCTTGCTGTTTGCCAGCGTTGCTGTGTGCTTTGCCATGGCCCTGTCACCCCTGCAACCTGGCTGTCCTCACTAGCTGGTTCCTTTCCCTGCCTTGCCGCTCCGGTGGGGAGGGGGACTCGGGATCTGCTCCCTGGGGAGCGAGCTCCAGCTCAGCATGTCAAAACCTGCTTTGCTGAGCCGTAGTCTCTGCCCGTGGAGCAGCAGGACCCATTCAGGGAGTTAAACCTCCTTGTGCTGTTTGTGGGCAGCCCCCGCGGTCTCTAGGGGTCCCTTGTATCATAGCCCCAAGAGCCCTGATCAGACCCTGTGGCTGGGACACCCATGGCACTGGCATGGTCCCTCCTGCTGCTGGAGTCCCAGGACAGACCGATCAGGACCCTTCTCACAGAATATGGGCAGCTGAATGGTCGCACAGCCCGTGTCAGCCCCTCCAGTAGGGCCCCACCGTGCCTCAGGGTCCGCCCAGGGTGCAGCCGTCTCTGGTAACCAGAGGAGTTACCTGGCTGCTTTGGCCACACATCAGGAACTTCTTGTCACCTGCCTGCCCATCCTGGCTTGTGTGGCCACAGTGCCGGTGCTCGGGGACAGAGCAGCTCTGCATGGGAAATCTCGGCTTCGCAGGGCTGCTGTAGGTGTCACAGGAAGGATGGAGTTTTGGGAAAAGCCCCAGGGGCCCATTGTGCCTCTCCCTGCCTGTCTCGCGCTCCAGGGCTGCCTGCTCCGCAGCCGCAGGTGCCGGGTACGCAGCAAGACCTTGTCCCAGGGGCCGCAGCAGGGAGCTCCCTCGGGCATGGCTGGTGGTCGGGCAGCCCGACGGGTGCCAGCGCAGGCCAGCGGGAGTGGGAGCAGGGCGCTGGAAGCTCAGTGCCGCCAGCATCCCTGGAACTACTCCTCCTCCTCCCAACCCAGACTTCCCAGCCCTGCGTAGCACTAATCCACATATTTATCAGGATTAATGAAGCATGCAACAAATGTATAGGCGAGCCAAAGCAAGCAGCAGAAAGACAGAGACAATGGATGACAGCAGGCGAGGAGGAAGATAAGGCAGCATATTGTGCAGACCTGGGGAGCCGTACGAAGCCACATGTGCCCTGGCTGGCCAGGGCTGCACATGGGCAATGCACGCTCCCCTGTACACGCTCCCAAATACCTGCACGGACACACAGGAATTCTCCTGTTTGCTCACCATCGTGCCTCCGTGCAAACAGGCGTAAAGAAAGAGATAGTCAGTCTTTCCGGGGATCAGCCATCAACGTTTAAAAAAAGCCGTCGAATACTAACACAGCCACTTACGCCATATTTGCATACTCGCTTAATAAAAAATTGTGGCTGTTCAAAGCCCAATCATTAATTACCCAGCATATTTTCTCTTAACTCCCTCCCTTTTTTATTACAGACTAAGCTGTTTTCCTGCTTATTCAGCAAAAGCTCCTCACTATTCCACCAGGACAAGGCGTGCAATAAATATGTACTTATTAAGTGTGCATTACAACTACACAAGCTGAGAGAAGTAATAACAGGCCCAACATAAAGCTGAAGTATTTATGCATGTACCTAGGGCCACTTTAGCTATTTATTTTCACAAAGAAATTAAATTAGATAGTTTGATAGCTCTCAGTGTGATTACAATGGGAATTTACATGGGACCGAGCCTGTCAGGTGGAGATGGGTGTGAAGGAACAAGCCTACGGAGGGGGACAGGCTATGGACGTCCTGCCAAGCCCCCTGCGCGGGGCAGGACCCTCCGCCAGGGCATCACGATTCCCCGCAGTGCCCGGGTGACCTGCCCTTGCCTCCCGTGCCGAGCATTCAGCGGGAACACCGGGCAGCGGGAACACCGGGCAGCGGGAACACCGGGCAGCGGGAAGGCGGCCCCACACGTACTCACGGCTGGAACTGCGGCATCCACGCTTTGCGGGAAACACGGCCCTTGGAGAAAAACACCTGCGACATGGAAGAGGAGCAGATTTTCTCAGAAAAATTGCCTTTTAAAAGCATCTTCGCTCGAAAGAGTCGCAGCATCTTTGAGAGTTTTCAACTCTCATTCCTTATAAACGCTTTTAGGCCAAAGGCAGGACACCTGCCCCGGAGGAGCGGGGTGAGGATGCGCGGGAGGAGCCGCCCCCGAGCTCGCCCGCTGCGGGACGCCCTCCAGCCATCACCGCCCCGCGGGAGGCCCAGCAATTAGTCAGCTACCTGATTAGTGCT
>VZSF01005789.1:7542-34295 GCA_013398295.1 Chionis minor | reverse complement strand
CCCCCCCCCCCATTCCCCGCCCCCGAGCCCGGCGCTGCCTGCTCCGCCCCACCGCCACCCCGCACCGGCCCCGGCGGGGGGACACCGGGGGGCACCGAGCCTGGGGGTCGCCTGTCTGCACCCTCGGGACCGGGACCGCCTACAGCCCCCCTGGGCTCTGCAGGGTCCACCTTCCCCTTGCGCTTGTCCCCATGGTGCCCGTCGTCCCCCTGTGCCCGTCCTGCAGGTTCCTGATGTCTCCGGGTTATTTGAAGACGGGATTTTTAAATAGCACAGAGGATGCACGAGTTTTGCGGCATCAGCACAGGGAAGTGACAGGGAGCCGCTGGGAACCAGCCCAGTCCCTCCAGTGACGGTGTCCTTTAATTACGATGGATAACCTGGCATCTCCCTCCGTTAGTGCTCTGGAGCTCATCATCTTGCGGTGGGGGAGCGGGGGCACCCCACACCCCATCCTGCTGTTCCCCCAGACTCAGGCACAGTCTGCTCTGCTCCTCCCTTTGCACAAATTTTCTCTCATCAAAATGAAACATTGGCAAGATGCCTTCCAAGGAGGCAGAGTTATCTCCTGGAGAAGTGCTCTGCGCCTGCCCATCCAGGCATCCCATGGTGTGGTGGTGCCTGGTCACCCTGTGCCCTCTGGCAACTGCTTCCAGTGGGGAGGCTCCTAGAGAGACCAGCGGCTTCCAGGCACAGGAGATGGTGTTTGCTGACAGAACAAGTGAAAAGAAAACTGGCTCTGCCCGGGGGGGCGCGGATGGGGTGGGAGCAAGCGGGCTGAGTGATGGGGCCAAAGGCGGGATGTGCCGGCTTGCCAAGCGGAGTATTAAGAACCACCGCTCCCTGGTGAAACAGGAGGGAGCACAGCTCAGCAATTACAGCACAATTAGCTCAAACAGCAGGTTGATTGTAAATTGCAGATCCGTGCCAGCTACAAGTACGGAGCGAAAGGCAGGCGGGAGTTCTCCCGCAGCCCTGCTGTCTCTGCTGGCAGCCCAAGCCAGGATGGAGAGGTAGCGCCACGGCCCCCAGCATCCCCCGTGGGGTCTCCTGGCACCCGGCCCCACTCCTCCACCCTGTCAGGCCGCTGTGGACACAGGTGAGGTGGTGAGGAGCACCGTGGGCTTGCTGCGGCACGATTCCTCTGTGGGATGGCTGCCAGGAGGGGCTTCGCAGGCACCCGCTGCAGCCGCAGTGGCAGGCGTTGTTGACCCTTCCCAGGTCCCCAGGGAATGGGAGCCACACTGTCCACCCAGGGGCATTCCTGCTCTGTGCTGGGGCTCTGGGGCTTGGCCCACGGTGGCCAGGACTGCAGCTGTCTCGGGGCCCGGGATGAGCAGTGCCACCAACTGCCTCTCTCATGGAGCCCCAAACCAGGTTTCCAGGGAGCGGCAGCCTTGCTGGGAAGCTGGTAATTGTCACGCTCCTCCTGCACCGTGGGGAACAGGTTGGGGGGAAGAGCACCTCCCCGGGGGGGGACCCATCTGCCCAGACCCTGCGGTGGCAAAGAGGGACGGGGCTGAGCGTGGGCTCGCCTCGCAGGAGCTGCCGCAGCCCAGCAGAGGAGCGTGGGTGTTCTGCTGGCAAGGGGATGAGTGGCAATTAATGTTTGCTCTTTTCCTGGGAATGACCCTGCCTCAAAGCAGCCTCTTCCCTGGAGCTGTGGGTCTGCAGGGTGCCAGTGCTGATCTGCCCGGAGTAAACAGGACAGCCACCACCAGGTGACAGGGAGGGGACGCCACGCTGCAGCCCCATGGGCTCGGCTGTGCCGGGGGAGCCCATGGCAGAGGTGCAGGAGGGGACAGTGCTGCCCACGGGGCTTGCGGCAGCCCTTGTCCCTGGGGATGGCACCCTTCTGAGGAATGGCCAAGATGCTGCTCCCAGCCAGCTCTGGGGATGGCCGTGCCCTCAGTGGGGTGTCCCACAGGCTCTGTCCTACAGATTGTGCCAACAGTGGGGCCGGCGCACATGGAGCCACGTGCTCGGCAGGAGTCAGCAGAATGTCACCAAGTTGGTGCTGGGGAGGGGCAGGAGGGGCTCCTGTACCCTGGCTGTCCCTTATGCGTGGGACATGGAGGGGCCTGGGGCTGGCGGGGGGCAGCGCCTGTCAGCCTGCTCAGGCTGATGCCTTTCATCTCTGAGTTATTGGCTCGTGTCAGGGCAGAGCTGGAAATGTCAGGGACTGCTGCAGGGTGACCGTGCAGAGTGGCAGATGGTCAATGATGGATTTGTCACTTCAGATTCAGGCGGTTTTTAAATATTCAGCAGAATCGGAGGTGACAGCTCATGGCAGCAGGCAGAATTTCTGTACGTCTCGGTAAGACCTCCTGGCCCCCTGGGAGGGGGAGCACAGCAGGACAAACCCTGGCACCTCGAGGCGGTGGCTGGGGACGGTGCAGCCTGGGACTGTGCCGCGCTTGGCCAGGGCTCTCTGTGCTTCCCATTGCTGGTGACCCGGTGGCTGTGCAGGCACGGGGCCGGCACTGTGCCTGGTCTGCCCCTGGCTGATCCCTGCAAGCCCGGGGGCTGGAGCATCCCTGCAGCACCCGTGCTGCCCGTGGCTGCTGTGCTTTGCGAGCACCAGCCAGGTCTTGGTGTGTCTCGTGGGCGCTGGGGGCTCTCGCTGGCTCCACACAGGGGTTGGCGCACTCCAGCCCTTTGGTGGTGGCCACACAGCCATGTCCCGAGGAGAGGTCCAGTGAGCACAGGGGTCCTGGGCTCAGAGGAACGGGGGTTCTGGGGAGGCTAGCAGTGCTGGGGGCACGGGCAGAACCAGCCGTGGGCTTGGCTGGGCGTGCGGAGTGGCCGGGTCAGCAGGGAGGAGAGATGCGACAGAGCCGCCCCCTGGAGAGATGTGCCTCTGGACAGGGAACCGGGCAGCCCGTCAGGGTGTGCGCAGACGCTCTGCAAATTCACAGTGGCAGCAGCATTAAGGCAGGAGCCGGCGCTGCCGCGGTGCCATGCAGCAGTCGGCAGGGCTGCTTGGGGCCAGCGAGGAGCAGGCTGTCAAGAGCAATTCTCCTTCCAGAGCTGCCAGCGGCAGCCCTGATCCCGCTGATGGTCATGGAGGAGCAGTCACCAGCCGGTTCTCCCGCAAGCGGCACACGCTGTCGTCCAAATACTGCTTTCTGCCCAGCCGGGATCCTTGGGGGGTGTGGGGAAGGATAGAGCCCTGCAGAAGGACACACAAGCCAACATGGGAAACCTCTCCTGTTGCAGGACGAGGAGAGCCAGGACAGAGCGTGGGCCCTGGCTGGTGCGAGAGATGTGGGGCTTCCCCTCCCTGGGGAGGTGCGGAGGGAGGCAGCGAGGTCAATGCACCAACAAACACACTGGCCTTTGAGGGCAGGCCATGTATTATTCATCCCGAGTGCCTGCTGCCTAGCAGAGAGCTCTTGCCCATGCCAGCTTGATGGGCTCAGCCGTCCTCGTGCCGCAGCTCATCAGGTGGAGTCCCTGACTGCAGGGCACTGCCGACCCTGCGCATTTTCATCAAACGGTGCGAGCGGTGCGAGTCCTCCTCCGGTGCTCGCATTTGTCGCGTGTGCAGAGGTGCCTGCGCAGCCCAGCCGGGCTGAGGGAGATGAGGGGGGCGGACGGCACACACTCTGGCCTTCCTCTGCTGCAGGAGGGTCTGCGGTGCCTGCAGCCCCCAGGGGGCTGGAGCACTGCCGGTGCGGTGGCCAAAGTCCAGTGCGACGAGTGACCCCAACCAGGCAGGACTGCACTTGCTGGCAGGTGTGGGGCACAGGAGAGTCTGCACCCCCGGGGGCAGCGCTGGCGCTGGCACAGCCCAGCCAGCCCCGGTAGGTTTTTTCCCTGGGCACCAGCTCAGTCCAGGCAGGACACAGGCTCGTCCTCATCCTCAGCGGGCTGGGTTCAACCTTCTTCCACTCCTTGGTGCTGAGCAGCCTTCCCATGGGTCTGGCTGCGTTCTCTGTGTATCTGTGACAGCTGACCTCCACCAGCCCCTGCCCGTGGCTGTGACGTCCCTGCCTCCACCCCAGTGCAAGCCAGCACACCCGCTGGCCGTGCAGAGCCACCGGCTGGGCTGGCCACACGACGCCCTGGGGTGGGCTGCGCTGTGCGGGGAGTGACCCGTCCCGCAGCACTGTCACCTCCCACGCAGCGCAGCACCCTGCCCCGGCAAGGTGTCCTGGTGTGAGCGACACAGGACTCATTTCTCTTCTAATGCCTGGGAAAACTGCACTTGTAAAAGACTCTAGTGTCTGAATTTGTCAAAATATTTACTTTATAGCCAGCTATGGCATGCAGGTTTCAAGGTCTCAGTGTTTCTGAGCTGGCCAGGTGCAGGGACGAGGAGGAGCAAGACCCAGGCATTTGCCCCAAGCTGCCAACAGGGTTATTTCATACCATGAATGTCATAATCAATATAAATGAGAAAGTTTGCTGAGAAGTTCTCTCTCTGCCTTGCTGGTGGCGATCCTGAGAACCTCTTGCCCCACTGCTGGACCCCTGAGCCCTCCTCTTCCTCCTGAAGCCGCAGCACTCGCAGTGCCTGACATTTGCTGTCCACTGCTGGGAGTGCCCGGCTGCTACTGGTGTGATTGGCTGAGTATAGTCCTTGTATATTTTATACTGGTATCAGGATCAATACTGGTTGTTTAGTATTATTAATGTTAATTATTTAGTCGTGTTCTATTAAACCTGCTTATATTTCAACGCTCAGGTTTCCTGCCTTTTCCCGATTCCCCTTCCTGGGTGGGGAGGGGTCATCGGGTGATAGAATAGTTGTCTAAACAACAATGAATTCTTGTGGGTTTCCCAGACCATAACACAAAACAACGCTGACAACCCATCCAGCCTTCCCCCAGCCTGGCCCAGGGAGAGCTGGGCACCAAGGGAGCACCGTAGGTCGGGAGCGTGCTGCCGAGCCTGCCAGACCCAACTCCGCTGCCAGGGGCAGAACTGCAGCCCCTTCCTACCGCTGCGTCCTCCCTGCCACGACCATGACAGACAGTCAGTGATTGCTAAAGTAAAGCCGTGGCCAGTGGTACCGGCCCTTCCCACCAGCTCCAACCTTGAGAGCACTCTGCAGCAGCGCTGCAGCCTAAACCCCAGGAGCCAGCATCTTCTCAGACCACCCCAAACACACCCCGCTGTCTGCAGCACCGCGTAGCTTTGCAGACCTGACTCCTCTTCATTACTGCTGTCTGCTGTCAACAGCTTGCGCCTGTCTTTTGCACGGTCTGCGTGATCGCAGCAGCTTCCAGCAGGGCCAGTTCTCTGCAGCCCAGCTCAGTGCCAAACTCTTCTTCCTCTGTTGGGTGCTTCTCTGATCAGCAAGCAGAAGGCAACTTGCTGGCCAACCTCTCCTGGAAGAGCTGACCTTGGCTCTGGCTCTAACCCATCCTTACAGCAATTTAATATCAGCAGCAGGAGGGGATGGGGAATTAATTTTGGTTGCTGCCACCCCTTCAGGCCACACCTGCAGGTGCATGCGCGAGTGGTGCCACGAACAGGGCAGCGATGTGCTGGCTCCCTCCTTCCTCTGTTCTCACAGCTGCTTGAATTTCCCCACCCTTAAATTCATCACTCCTTGAATTAACTGTTTCTCAGCCATCAGACACGGAAAGGACTGCAGTCTGCTCTGCCCACCAGGCTTTTCCCTTCTGGTGATGGAAAAAGCATGAATCTGTCAAGGAAAACACAGGCTGTAACTCCAGGCCAGCATCGGCATCAGGCAGCCCTTGGCTCTGAAGAGGCTGTGCAGGACTTGTGGGCAAAGCTCAGGTGCTTGGTGGTAACCATCCACTCTGGGGTACTTGCAGTCCTGAGGGATATGGGAGGAAATTGCCGTGGGACTCTGGCTCAAGGGCAAAGTCAAGGCTTTACCGCAGACCCGGAATCGCTGGCAAGCACCGTGCCCTGCCCGCACACGCGCCGGCGTCCCTCAGGAGAGGATCGAGCAGGCAGGGCTGCCTCAAGAGCATGCTTTGCTTTGGGCAGGCTGAGGTTGCTGGTGGGGGCAGCTCCTAACAGCAGCAGAGTGTCAGACTGGTGTCCCACCACATGCTGTGTCCCCCTCCCCAAGTGGCAGCACAGGACATGCCCTAAGCTGGGGCTGCGGGTGGTGGGGCTGCGGGGAAGGACGCTGCCCCAGGCAGTGGGGCTGAGCACTCACCTTGCAGAGGGGCACACGGCTCCAGCTGGGTCTGAAGAGGTTAAATCTTTCTAATCGCTCGGTAAGACCTTCTCTAAGAATTTATCTACTTTCTGCCTTCCAAGAACATATGGATAAAATCCCCCTGAGCGGGACTTACATTTATAGCATCTATTACTGAGATCAAGGTTAATCCAGAGTAATCTAATGGGGTGAAAAGGACTTTATATAAATCTGTTTTAATCTACAGGACATGATAGCCTGACAAGGCCATCAGAAAACTTGTGCGCCACAGGCTGGGGCAGGGAGAGGTGCCAGGGTTGCTTGGGGGATATGCGGGGGCGAGTTGGCTCGTCAAGTGCCCGCATCACCGTAGCACCGCAGGGCAGTGTCCGGCGGTCGACAGGGCTGGGAAGTGGCTCGCCGGGCTGGAGCCGCGCTGGCTGTCCTGCTATGCAGCTGCGTCTGGTGGCTTCAGAGGGATTTACTGGCTCTGTCCCTGTCGGGATGTTGTGCCATGGGACAGGGAGGCTGTAAATGCTCTTCCCACTAAGTTAGGAGCTGTCCCTGGCAGGTGTAATCCATCCGCCCTTAGAGAGAGGGGATGTTCAGCAGGGAGAGGCAGAAGGTGAACCTCACATGGCTCCCACTGCTGTGGCTGCATCCTGCGTACGTGCCCCGTGCTGAGGACCGGTGCTCCATTGGGGACCGTTTCCTATAGCACCATGTGGGGGGTGCTGAGAGGCAGGCAGAGCAGAAGGACTTCCACGCCGGGATGTCACTCTGTGGTCCTTGCTGCACCCCGCATCCCCCACAGCAGGGGCCAGCATGCCTTCCCGAAGACACCTAGTGCTGAGCGCTGCTCCCACTGCTCCCTCTGCTCCCGCTGTTCCTGCTGCTCCTGCTGCTCCTGCTGCCCTCCATCCTGCCAACACTGGCCTCACTCCATCTGCACCGCACCCTGTGCCTGGGATGTGCCGAGCCTCACATGGCACTGCCTGCCCGGGCCAGAAAGCCACAGGAGCGGGTCCTGCGGACACGGGAGGCCAAATAAGATGGTTCTCCAGAGCACGGCATGTCGTTTTACATCTGCTCAGATGGAGACTGAGTTATACAGATCCCTGAGTCCCAGACCCGCCAGAAGACAGTATCTCAGCTAAACGATGCAAAAATGATTTAATGGAGGGAACTAATCAAGGAATCCAAGAGAGACTGCTCACCAAGGGCTGATGCAAGATTCAATTAAACTGCAGCCTTTGTGGGCTCACCATTTTAATTTTCCACAAATTAGCTTAAAAAAGGTATGGAAATGAAGATATTAGATTTTTTTTTAAGTCAAAAGGAAAAATCCTTTGAGGATTATATTAGCTATTTCGCTTTAACAAACATCATTTCTATACTCATTTTCTTGTTTTAATCTCAGCTGTTTCCATTTCAGCTCCAGTGTCAGTGTTTTGAGAACAAGATGGGGAAGGCTGTTAACTCTTCCAGGAGCAGGCCCTGCAGCCCGGCTGCTGCAGCTCCCGGGTCTCCCGCACCAGCCCGTGGCACCGCAGCAAGGGGGGACGCCACGGCACCGGCAGCCCTGCCCATCCCCTCCTGGGGTGGCTGGGTGCTGACGCGGGAGCCCTTGTTGAGCTTCCAAACGAATTTTTGCCACCCAGCTCTGCTGACCGCCGCAGCCCCGGCGGGTAGAGCTCAGCTCCGCAGCGGTGTGGCCGGCTGCGGCACGGCTGTGTGGGACCGGCACAGCGGCCAGGTGCCCCACACTCCGCATGGGACCTGCAAATCAAGCCTGTCCTCACAAACGCTTTCCCCGAGTGTGGCTGCATCCCTGAGAACTCCTGGGGGGCAGCCCCCTGGTTCGTTAGCAGCGCCCCACGGTAGTGACGGAGATGCCCACCTGCCCAGCGCAAGGGCAAAGCTTTGCTCCATCCCTGCCTGCACCCAGCTGGCTGGGCAGAGGCTGGTGGTGGGCAAACCCGGCGCTGGGGCAAGACAGGGCCATGGATCCACTCGGGGCTGCGGCAGCTCTTGGCTCCAGTGGTCCCACATCTCCTGTAACTTCACCTGCTCTTGCCCTCAGGCAGCTGGAGATAAACACGGAGCAACAGTGTTGTGTGTCGGCTGCGATTTGTCTTCTGCGAGAGCATGTCTTGCGCTAAGGATCTCCTCTGAATAATAACAGCTGCCGCTACCGCCGTGCCTCCACTGGGATCCACTGGGCCGGTGCGGACGCCTTCTCCCTGCTCCATGTAGCACAGCCCTTTGTGCTGGCTCCCGCTCTGCCGGGCGGCTGCAGCAGCGGGCTCGGCCGGAGCCTGCTCTCTGGCAGGACTGGTGCCTTGAAAGCAGCAGGGCTGATGGCCAGGTCACCAGCCTTTGCCTGGGCGGATAACCTGCTTCCCACCCCAAGGAATTGTGTTCCCATCCCTGGCTTCACTGCTCCTCAGTGGGAAACGCGTCCCCAGCAGCATCGTTTACCAGCACGGGGGCTCGGGCAGGACCATGGTGGGTCTGGGAGGGCCACCCTGGGCAGGGCTGGCATGGCTGGGCCACGGTGCCAGGCACTTACCATGGTGCTCAGGAGCATCGTCCACAGACCCCCTGCTCCCTGCCCATCTCTCCCAGGGTGGGGATATCTGCTGCTCACCCTCTCCTCCCACCACTGCGCCTCTGGTGCTGCCCATCCAGGTCCCGCACCCACCGTCCCACCCTGCCCATGCCCTCCCATCCCGCACTGTCCCCTCCTGAGCCCCCCTCGCCCTGTGGCAGCATCGTCCAGCTCCTGGGTGACCTTCAGCTCTTGGCTCCTGGAAGCGCCTCCCTGCCCCCTTCCTCCGTGCCTGGAGCTGGAAGGGAGCTTCATTTGTCACTGTCTCTTTTAAAAGGTCCAATCTCTTCCGTGGGGTCACCTGGCTGCTCCGCCAGCAGCTCCTCGTGCTGGCACCACTCTGCTGCAGCCACCGCAGCTGCCAGCCCAGGACGCGTCATCCCTGTCCCCTCGTCCTTGGGGTCCTGCTGTGGTCCCCCTCTCCCCGTGGGCTGGGGTGTCTGGGGTGGCTGCACCCTCTCCCTTCTGCCAGCGCAGGGGGCTGGTGGAGCCGGCGCAGCCCAGCCCGTGGGACCACAAGCAGACCCCCCGTGCAGCAGCAGCCCCTGGCCGGGGCCAGGCTCCAGCCAGTGTGGCGGGTGGCTCTAGGGTGGCAGGGCCATCCCTGTTGGGGCGCTCACCACTCTGTGAGCTGCACTGCTGGCTGGGGGGTTCTGCCAGGCACGGAGTGGGGCTGCGGAACCAGCCTGTGGCTCCTGGCCGAGGCAGATGCCGGGGATGCGGGGCCTCTCCAGCACCACCCTCCAGGACATGCTCCCGGAGCAACAGGTTGTGACGTCCCGGCTTCGCTCCACGGCATGGATCTGGTAGCAGAGGCTGCGGCCGGGACTCTGCCACTCTACTGGCCCCTTCCTGCCCTGCACACGCTGAATGGAGCTCAATGTAGAATTAATTTGTCATATTGACACTGATCGTTTATTACGGAGCAGAGTGGAGCCCATTCATTTGAACAGAAAACATTTCATCTTATCTCCTGCCTTTTCATGCCTCAGCTCTCACTCTTTAACCTTGGACAACGAGACATTCATAATTTCCTCACTGGCTCTATGCCTCCTTTAGATAAGAAACTTATTTTTTAATCTTTCTTTCTATTGAATTTTAAACATGTTCCATTACAAAACCTGATGCACATAACAACATACTTGGCCCAGCATTAATGTGGCGGCGTTGCGCTGCAGCCTCCGCTCTGAGCCAGCCTCCTGGCCCCGCTGTGCCCCTGGGATCCGGGGGCCGGCGACCAGCGCTGCTTTCCCAAATGGCCGCAGGGGCTGCCTGCAGCGGTGCTGGGGCCCATCGAGCACCCGGTCTGGGGGGGCAGCGTGCGCGTGGGGGTGCTGCCAGCAGCGGCGGGGAGGGTGCGCAGGGCTGCGGGGCTGGCTCTGCCCGCACCGGGGGTTGCAGCCTGGCGGGACTGCACGAGACCGCCATGAGAGGAAGATGCTGTCACCGCCTGTTTCCAGCGATTCCCGTTTGCTCTAACATGGTCTGAGTTTGCGGGGGGGTTTGTTGTTCAGGGACAGTCACTGCAGAGCCACTGCATGACCTTTGCAGCCCCACGCATGAGCTGCACTGCAGCCTCGGGCACAGCAGTGCAGGTTCCAGCTTGGTCCGGGGCCACGTGTGGCCGCGGAGGGACTGATGGCATCTCCAGTCTACGTAGCCGCTGCTCCGACAGTAAATAGCCCCGTCAGGGGCCCGACAAGGAGAGGCCATGGAAAGCCATGTGCAGGAGAACCGCACAGATAAGGCTTTCACCTCCAAGGCTCTGCTGAAAAATTAGGGATGGGAGGTGGGAGGGAGCAAATTGAGATAAATGAGCGTGCTGCGTGGCATCCTGCCCACAGGATGCTGAAATAAAAAATCAGTAAATAAAAAATCACCAGTCTTTATCTGGTCAGAGCCTGAATGGGCTGTGTGATAACTATAACGGATGAGCCTGCTGTAAGGGCCTCAGAGAGGGACCTGCCGTCCCTCACCGCTGCGCAGGAAGGCACCTGCCGGTGCTGGTTTGCCGGGGAAATGGCTGCCGCATGTGCGAAGGGCCAGGGCAGGAGGCTCTGCCGCAGCGCACCGGGTCCTGTCCCCCTGAGTGCGCCGCACTGGCTGCCGAGCCGGTCCCAGGTGGCTCTGGGAAGGGCTTGGCTCCTTCCTCAGCGTGAAATGCACTTTTCCAAGTCGTCCTTCACAGCGAGGGAAAAGGCAGATCAGATGGCGAATTAGCCTGCGAGAGCCGTGTTCCCGTCTCTCTTATCTAACTCCCTGTAACAAGCTCTTTGCATTTATTCTACCAAATGTGCTGCAGAATTGCGTTACAGCTCATGGCTGCGAGCCATCTGTGGAGAGAAATCCAGTTATACCTTGTATAATAAGTTCCTGACAATCTTACAGAGGACTCCGGGTCATAAAAGTCTCCCAGTTTTATCGCCAGTAACAGACACGGAGAGAAATTAAGTTGTCTTATCAAATTTAGATAATATATATCCCTCTGGAGTGGAAGGTTTCTGATGGATCTTTTACAGTATTAGAACATTTAGAGGGGTGAATAGAAACACACAGCGAAGGGTGGGAGAGCACTGGGGAGCAGAAAGCCCCGGAAGCTGCCGGGCAGAGACGGGCCTTGGGGAGCCCTTGAAACGCAAGAGGAGGTGAAGGCGGTTTGCAGGCAGGAGCTGCGCTGAGACGTGGGCTCTCCTCCCGTCTTACTCACCTCCAGCGCTTGCATGCCATCTATTTATGAATGCAATAACCTCCAGCAGTCCTGATATGCAAACTCCTTCCCCCACTGCCTCCTGCGCCAGTCGTTGCAGGAAGAAGGAGCCATGGGACGTTTGCTGAGTTTCTAGGTCCTGGGGTCTGCTGGAAATCAGCAGCAAAGCCCTGCAGGGAGGCTGCCCATGGGATGTCTCTAGTGCGTATCCTTCATCCCTGGGGTGCATCTGCTTTGGGCCGGTGCACTGAGTCCCCTGCAGCTTCCCTGCTGCCGGCAGGCATGGCGAAACAGCCAGCACAGGGGAGGAGGATGCCCAGTGCTGGGAAGGGTCCCGCTCCCGCAGGCTTTGCAGGGCTGGCTGGCGCACGGTGAGGTCCCGGCTGGGCTCTCGCTGCCACAGCTGGCAGAGAAAGGAGCTCTGCTCTGCTCAGGCAGCAATTTTAAGCTCCCTGGAGGAGGGTCTCTTGCTGATCCCGTTGCGCAGGGCTTGGCCTGATCCCTGCCCTCCTGGCTCAGGTGGGAAGGTTCCCATGGCTGGCTATGTGGGATGGGGATGCTGGCCACCGCGCCTGGCCCGCAGCCCCACGGCCAAGCGCTCCCTCCCAGGAGACACGGCTGCCTGAGGAGACAGTGCTGATGGCTTGGGAGGGCTGGGATCCTCCGCGCACCTGCTCTCTGTTCAATATTTAGTTTTCTGTAAAAGCAGAGTGCAGTAGTCATGGTAATGAAGCGGGCAGGCCCAGCATCGCTAGCGTGCCATTTATTAAGAGCTGTGCAGTCTCAGGCACTGGGGATGCAGACGCATGCCTCCCCTGAGATCCCTCTGCTAATAAAAAAATGAATCCTCACTTACTGATCTCTGTATTTTTAAAGACCTGTTACTCCGTCTTTTCCTTTTTTTTATTCACTTTTTAAAAATCTATCTTGCCCTTCAGTGCAAAATTATCTGTTTAGCGCCATCGTTACTTTAATCACAATTAGCTTTCCCACTCCATTAATAAGACTCTAAATGGTGCTAGATCATGGGAATGGGCCTTCACAGCCATCCCGGCGTTTTGCTGGGTCCAATGCCCAGGGTCTGTTCTTCTCCCAGAGCCGGTGGACAGTGCTGACCGTGCTCCTCTCTAGCCACTCTGGTCTCCAAGAGGTGTCAAGCCCCATGGCCGGGTGGGCTCTGGGGATGGGTAAGTGCTGGCAGGGTTTCCCTGGCAGGCTGTACAGCAGGACTGGAGTCATTCCCATTCATCGCGGCAAGAGCAGAGAGGCTGGGAATTAGGACTTAACCAGAAGAGTGGGTCAAGAGCCTGCTTCGCCTCCCCACATCTTTTCTTCAGAGCATTTGGTGAACAATGCATGCAGAAGGCTTTTTATTTTTGTGTAGAAACGTGTGTCTAATGAATTAGCCACGGATTGGAGCCTAACATGGGTAATTTACACTGAACATTCGCTCGCTCAGAATCATCCATCAATTTCTTACCACATTAAAAACAACGTCCTGCTCTGGGAGTGCACGGACGGCGCTGCCCTCCCAAGACTCCTTCCCAGCGCATCCCTTGGCGCAGTGCGACCGCAGGGGTTCCCCCCTGCAGAGTGAGGGGCTGGCGTGACGCAGGCTATGGTTGCTTCAATCCGGCCCCTGCTCCGCTCCGTGGGTGACGGGCCACACCGTGCCCAGGACCCGTAGGCACAAGACAGGCAGATGCAAGGATGGGCACAGGGTCCCCATCCTGCAGCCTCTGGCTGTGGGGTACCAGCAGGGTACAGGGGGAAAGGGGGATTTGCCATGTCCCATCGGCCGCTCCAGCAAACTGGGAGCAGTGCCAGGTGGTGCAGTAGAGTCCCAGGTGGCCGACATGGCCCTCATCACCCCCTGCCCAGGTGTGGGAGAGGGCCATGGAGGGATCACCACGGCAAGCAAAGCCCCTGCCCCGAGGCTGGGCACCGAGCACTGGGGGCAGTGGGGAGCCCTGCCATCTCCTGAGCCTCCCCCAAAGAGCCGCGTCCTCTCGGTGCACAGTGTGGCAAGAGCCTAATTTGCTTGCCTGGGGACCGGCGCCAGACCCAGGGGAGGATGCCACCACCAGAAGCCACCAGAGTGTGGAGCATGGAGGCATCTACAGCGTGGCAGGCAGCGGGTGGGGGCAGCGCATCCGTGCTGTGGGGCTGGTGCGTGGCCGTGCCCGGGGCGCAGCGGGGCAGCTCACCCCTTCACTCGGCAGCACGGGGCTCCCTCCTCCCGCTGGCCTGTCCACCGCTGCAGGGACGCCCCTGGGGGAGGGATCACACCGGGGGAATGCTGGTGCAGACGTAATTGCTGAGATAACTGCTGATTGTGGAGTTTGCAGACAAAAAATAGAGTGGCCGGGGTCAGTCATAATTGGTAAATATTTGTCTATCTAATCAAAAGGCCTTTTAATTAACAATTTTGTTCTTGCAACTGGTTTAATTTTTTTTAAGAACTTCTGCGGGAAGTCAATTAGACCCAACAGATGGCGAGGAACATCCCGGCATCAGCACATCCTGCCATCTGCCACCGCTGGATTGCGGAGCGGCCCTGCCAGACCCACACGCCCCACAGCAGCCCCGTCCCCAGGACGGGGGAGCCGCAGACCCTCACCTCGGCCACGGGATTGTGGATGGGGGGTGTTCCCCTCAACAGGAGCCACGTTCAGCCGGTGCCACTGCAGGCACAGAGGGTGAATGTAGGGGCCAGGGCTGCCTGAACCATATGTGCCAGGGCTTTTGGGGCTGCAGCTTTGCCTGGGGTGGTTGCGCCTCTCCCTGGGCAGCTCTTGAGAGCCCTGGCCCCGAGCGAGTGGCAGGCAGAAGGGGCAGCTCTGCGCTCCGCCGTGCCTCGGGGCTGGCTCCATACAGCTCGGGGCAGGCATGGCTGGCTGTGCCGACAAGCGCTGGCCCCTCAGCTGCTGCCTCTGCCCTCTCCTCCCTGCCAGGCTGCCCGGCATGTCCTCCCCAGGTGGTGGATCCCTGCGAGGCTGGAGCAGAGAGCTGCCCAGCCCTCAGGAGAGAAATGTCTGCAGGGACGCAGGGCACTTCCACGCAGGGATGCAGGGCACACGCTGTGCAGGGACACAGGGCACATGCTGTGCAGGGACACAGGGCACATGCTTTCCCACATCCCCCCTGCCCTCCCGCTGCCCTTGCCCCGCTCTCCGCAGGCAGGGCTGCCTCTCCGTCTCCGCAGGTGAGCTGGCAGCGCCCGCACCTGCTGCTCTCCACAATCAGGAGATTGCTTTGCACAAGAGGCATCTGACGTGCCTCTTCCTCAATCAGCTGCTCTTCACGCCCAGCTCCGTGCCACTCGCCGCTGATTGCCCTTTGTCTCCTGCAAGGCCGCGCTCTGCAGAGGGTGCTGGCGGCGGGGCCATGGCGCTCCGGCAACAGGCACAGCTCTGCTCCCAGCATGGCTCTGCCCTCCTCTCCCCATGTTCCCCGTGTCCCCCGCAGCTCCCGGTGGAGGAAGATGCTGTGGCTCTCCCAGCTCCAGGGGCTTATCCCAGCGCGGGCTGGACTGGATGGGCTGTCTGCCGGCTGCTGGCTTTGGCTGACGTGGGTGTGGGGTCCTGCTGCTCCTGCCCCGGTCCCTGCCCGTGGGAAGGTGGCCGGAGAGCACACGGCTGTCCAGGTCTCCCAGTCTGTATGGAGACCAGGCATGGGGTAAGTGGCCAGTCCTGCAGATGGCAAGGCAGGAGGAGAGGCAGGCAAGCGGAGAGCTGGGCTGTGCGCAGGGAAGAGTGCCCGTGCCCTAGGGCTGAGCTGGCAGCAGGACAGGAGGGGTCACGGCCACCCCAAGCATCATTCCTGAGCCACGCCGCTGGAATGTGTCCAAGGCACCAGGGAGCAAAGCACCTAAATCTCTCCTGCCAGGCCCTCCAGAGATGTCCCCCTTTATTCACAACTGCTTTTTAATTGCCTTTTGTCAATTACAGCGAGATGGATCGGGTTCCTCGGGGAGGCAGTAATTAGCGCGGGGATGAATGCCGAGGCAGCCAAGCTCCCTCTTCACGCAGCAATGGTGATTTGTAAACCTGTCACCGAGACACTGAGCTCGGCTCCCTCTCGCCGCAGCGCAGCCTCGCAGGGGCAGCAGGAGCGCCACGCACAGCATGGGGAGGCACCCATGTTCTCCCAATCCCCCCAGAGAGAGCAGGAGCCAGGCACCCACCCCAGCCTCTCCCTGCAAAGAGCCTCGCCATATCCCCTGGTGCAGAGGGCACAGCACAGCTCCGTGGAGGGGGGTTTGGCGACCAGCGTCCCAGCTGTGTGCGCCCTGCCGATGGGGAATGGCTGTGCATGCGGGGCTGAAGTGGGAAGGACTGGAGGGGGGAGGACTGAGGCACAGCGCCAGGGTCAGCAGGGCCTCGGCGGGCAGCTGGGAAGAGGAGCTGCTCCGGGCAGGCTGGGGTGCAGGAGCCCCTCTGGACAGGGCACCACTCTGGCCAGAAAGAATTAACACCTACAGTTTCCAGCTGGCTGTGGCCAGCCTCCTAATTAGGTTTGGTGACAATGGCAATTACTCATCCAGGTTCCCGCTGCGGTGCCTGGGACCTGCAGGGAGCTCTGACCAAGTCGCTGCTCTCCATGCAGCATCTTCAGGCGTCCTGCCCGCAGCTCAGCCTGCCCAGACGCTCTGCCTGCTGCTGCCTGGCCTCCATGGCTGACTGTCCTCAAGCTCAGGGTGGTCTCACTCACGTTGCCAAAATTAATCCCTCCAGACAACCTGGTCAGTCATGGGACAACCTGGGCAGCGGTCGGCTTGGCTGCACCCAGAGCCACAGCCTGCCAGGGGCTTGCTCTTGCTCAGCCTCGTCTCCTCCTGGTGCTCACTGTCGTCTCCCATGTGCATGGGTGGCACAATCCTGGTCCCAGCTCTGCAGGGCTTTGGGCATCGGGGGAGCATGCGGCCATAGCCAGGCTCCAAGGACCAGCAAGCGTGTCGGCCTGGCCCAGCCTGGATGAGCCCAAAGGGTGCTGCAGACAGTGGCATGGCCCAGCCAGTGCTGGGATGGGTCCAGCCTGCAGCCATGCTCCCGGCAGGAGGGAGCTGTGCGACCCCCACGGTGCTCGGTGGCACCTCAGCACGCGGCGCTGCAGCCTCAGCAAGTGCAAGTCCCATCCCCAACCCCATCTTCCCGCAGTGAGGTCGGGGCAGCGCGGACAAGCGTCCTGCAGCTCTCGCAGGTAATAGGACCGGGGGGGGGACAGCTGTGAACACTGTCTGCCCCCTGACCACGGAGCTGGGGAGAGCCCCAGCAGCCCACGGCACAGCAGAGGCTTCCCGTGGAGGCAGCGCAAGGCCGGGTCAGGAGGGAGGGGAGCAGCCAAGGAGGCCCCCGGCGCAGGCTGCGCGGTGCTGGCTTCGGGAGGGCGCAGGCTGCTGGAAGGTCCGGCTGGAGCGAGGCGCAGCCGAGCTCTTCCCACCATGGAGCTCTGCCCTGCCCCAGCTGCAGCATCAGCCGTGCCCATGCTGGGACTGCCATGGGCCACTGCCTGATCTCCCCAACTCCCCCCACGCCCTCCCTCTCTGCTTCATGGCTTTTGTCTAATTCCCTGTGCCCCTTTCCTATTTTTCTTCTTGACAGAAGAAGCAGGCTCGTGCATCTAGAGACTCCGCAGCCCTTTCTTGTAGCTGTAGATTAAATTTCCCAGTGCAGTGTCTGCTGGCCTCTGGCTGAGTCAGTGTTCACGGGTGTCCTCCCCATCCCCATCCGCGGTCCTGGTGGTGCCAGGTCCTTGGGAGTGGGTCTGTGCAGAGGCACAGGGCAATCCCTGCCGGCAGAGCTGAGCCGAGCCCTGCCAGCCCCCTGGGCCACAGCTGCGGGCAAAGAGAAGGGGTAAATCTTGCATGAGCCCAGCAGACAAACTCTGCTGAGCATCCCCCAGCTCCTGCTTCCATTGCTCTGCTCTGTCCTTGACCCCCGGGAGGGTGCAGCGTGTGGAGGGAGCCCGGCTGTTCTAATTAAACCATGTTTGCAAACTCCCATGGTAAGCATCACTAATTATAATTAGGGAGAGCAGATCTGCCTTCCCTGCCTCTGGGAGCCGTGAACAAGCTCCCTGCATGCCGACCAGGCTTGGAGGGCACTGAGGGCTGGCACGCGGCACTGCTCGGCGTCCCCTGGGCTGGGCACGTGCCCTGGAACAGCCCCTGCAGGGTGACGGCCCCATCGGGGACCCTTGGGCCGGGGGTGCCATGCCAGAGGCAGGGTGCCGCGCTGCCGATGGCACCGAGCCCTCCGTCCGTGCATGGCGTGACTGCCGCCCCACTCCCTCGGCACGTTTTCTTCATGCTTGAACCATTGGCCTAACGATTTTAGGTTTTTTCCCATTTTCCTGTATTATTATTTGTCGTTGTTCCTGTTGCAGTTCAGTGACCATGAATTATTGAACGTCTGCTTGCTCAGTAACTCTTTACTTCCACCTCGGCACACTGCTTGCTGTCTTGCTGCCTGCACGGGACGGCCGCCAGCTCCTGCCCCCAGCCCACCGCCATGGGACCCCTCGCCACGCTTGCGGCACACACGGCCCGGCCCCACGCGCTGGCAAGGCTGTGGGCAAGGGGCTGCACAGGCTTCTGGGTCCAGCAAAGTGCCTTTCCTGGGCTCCACTTCATCGGACACGGGGGTTGGGGATGGCCAGGAGCTGCTCAGCCACGGGAACCCTGGGTGAGATGTGGGCAGCACTGGGACGCGCTGGAGTCCGTGCGAGCAGCGGGGACAGCCGGCTGGAGCTCATTTGCTCCCTGAGTGGATGTGACCCAGGCCATTAGGTGCACATGGGGCTCATTCAGGGCAGTGCCCACCACATCCCTCCCAGGTGAAAAGAGGAGGAGGAGGAAGGAGTACCTCCCCGCCCAGCCTGGGGTGGTGTGGTGGGAGGAAGCCAAGCCTACTCTTCCAGGAAGAGTCTAACGGGAGGGAGCAGTGCTGAGCAGGCAGGGAGGGTGCGGGCATGGTCTGGCTCTGGGATGTGAAGGGTCTGCACTGCTGCTGAGTCGTGGGTGCCCAGACCACCAGCTCCCTGCTGCTGCCTGTGCGTTGCCGTGTGCCACAGGTGAGTCTGTTCCGCTTGCCGGGGCCAGGAGGGCGGGATGCCCCAGCAGTGCTTGCCTTTGCCCCTCCATCCTGTCTCTCCCAGGGCTGTGCTGGGGAAGGGGCTGGTAGTTGTGGCTGCTGCAAGGACAGCACCTCTCGCTGAGCCGCGGAGACCCCAAGTGCTGGGACACCCCTTGCCAGCAGCCTTGCCAGCTTTCCCCAGTAAGGGCAGGAGCTCTGCAACGAGCGCTTGCTGGGCAGCATGGGGGAAGTGTGAGCAGGACTTGCCAAGCATCCTGTCCCTGCTCTCAGGAGTTTTGTGCCCATTGGTGGGCAGGGACGTGCTGGTGTTCACTGACCTGGTCTGTGGCTGGCGGCAGGGCAGGGGCTGGAGCTGGGGCTGCGCCCAGCGTTTGCGAGAGCGAGGAGTCTGTTGACGGGTGACAGCATCTGGCCAGGCCATCAAAGCTCAGGGGAGGCTCAGGCAGAGCCTGATGGTGCCCTGGGGCTGCCCAGGGCAGTGGAACAAGCAGCTGGTGATGAGCGAGGGAGGCTCTTGCCAGCGCCCAGCTCTGCCTGGGAGGACAGGGCTTTCCCGGGGCCAGGGAAACACTTCCCTTCCCTGTGCTGTGCTCCAAGCGTGTTTGTTGGGGGCAGGAGTGAGCCCCTGTGTTTAGCTGGACCCGGGATGCGAGCAAGGACATGGGTGTACCCGGTGCCAGGCTGGGCTGTGCCACGTCCTGCCAGTGCTGGGGTGGCCGGGATGCGCTGTGGCTGGAAGCTGGCTGGGCGCCTCGGCCCTGCAAAGCCGCTGCTTTCTCCACGGTGCTTTTGTGCTTAGGGCAGAGCTGAGAAATCTCTGCTGGTATTGTGGGATTTCACAGAAGTGAAGAATAAAGTCTCTGAACTCCCTACAGCTGCATTTTCTGAGCGCTGCAACACTCTGATACCTCTAAAACACTATTAAGCACCTGGTGCTGGGTTGTCTTTGCAACCATGTGTCCTAAATAAATCCCTTCCCCATGCTGAGCTGTGCTAATGGCCCATTGTTAAATGGCCAGCCAACACAGTATAAAATGAAGTCATTATTTTTTCCAATCATCCCGGGGAAAAAAAATAAAAATCTCTCCAGCATCTTTCTTGTTGGGTGAGACTGAAACTAGGAAGCTGCAAATCCTCATGCAGTGCATTTGCTCGGCTGTGCCCCCCTGCCCCTAAGTATCCGATGTGGGGGGTGCTGGTCGCTCAGGGCTCTCCTTGCAGGGCTTGTCATGGGAAGTGTTTGCCAGCATCAAGCCAGGCTGGGCAACCGTCCGCTCTGGGGCAGAGCGGCAGCATCTGCCCCGCTGGCTGTTGCACGGCGTCAGCTCCTCCGTCAGGGTGGGACAGTGGCACCCACAGGGATGTCCAGCCTCCTTGGGCTGTCCTGGACACCGGCCTCCCCCATCAGATGCCAATTGCCAGCCACTCTGCCAGGGCCATGCCTCCAGTCCGTGTCCTGGCCTGGCTGCTCTCTGGCACCTGCGTGCTTGTTTCTGTCTGCCACTGTCTTGCATGTAAGCGGGCTCCCTGGGAGACTCGCTCCATTTTTTTCCTTTAACCTTGAAATGCAATTTCCTCCCCAAAATACCCTTTTTCCTGTAAACAACATCTCTTTAGTGAGATTACAGCAAAAATCCCCAAGCTCCCAGGTCCCGGGCGCTTTATCACCCGGTGAGCCCCATCCGTCACGGCGGTGCGTGTGTTCCCGGTGCCCCGCCCTTGCCGCCGGGTGATGGTTTTTTCATCATTTTTACAGATTTATTTTGCAATAATTTAATTTCATCCTCAGCCCTGGGAAGACGAATTGGCCCCTGATGTGACTGGGGATTCGGAGCCAGTCTCATAAATTTGCTGCCTCTACACAAGGCTCTTTCTGGAGTCCCCACTGCAGCCATGAGCAAGAGTCTTTAAACAACAGGGGATGCGCTGTAAATCTCTCGTGGCAGCGGAGGGGTGCTGCCAGTGCCGCTGCTTCTCCCCGAGCCTTGGCCATGCTTGGTGGCCCCGGGTAGATGGCAAGGGGCAAGCAGGGCTCTGCGGGCTGCACCGGCAGCTCCCTTGTGGGACTGGGCACGGCCAGCGACTCCACAGGAGCTGCTGGTGGCCACGTGCCAGGGCTCTCGCTGTGTGCTGGGACACACGGGCACCTGCTGCTGGGGGCCCAGGAGCAGCTAGTGCCTGGGATCCATCTCTGCAGGCACACACCTCGCTTTCCTGATGCATCGGAACCGGTGCTGTGCTGGTGCTGTGCCGGGCACGGGCTTCGGGGCAGTGCCACCAGCCCTGCCGCGGAGCTGTGCCGGCTCCTGCACATCTGCGCTCGCCGCATGTGGGACTCGCCGCGCTTCCGTTGCAAGAGGCTTGCCAATGTAATTAAACTCGAGTGACTCCCCTGCCCCCAGGCACAGCCCCTCATTTCCCTTTGATTTATTATGTCTTCTTAATTTATTTAAATGAGTCTCGGTGTTTGCACAGGCTGGGAGGGTGCTGGCTGGAGCTCTAATTGCTGGAGCGAAGGGAAGGCGGCAGGAGGGGCTCAGCAGGAGCTCAGCCCTGGCCAGGCAGCCACATCCAGCCCTCCCGGGCACCTGCTGAGCTCTGCTGCCTCTGGGCACATCTAGGGCCGCAGGGGTGCACGCTGTGGGGAACGCGCATGGGAAGCGCCTTTGGAGCAAAGCTGGTGGGGGCCGTTTGTCTCCCGGCACTGCGTGGTGCCGGTGCCTGGGGCTCTGCCTCAGTGGGGCTGCCATGGGAAAGGCTGAGCAGCTTGTGTGGCCAGCTGGGGGCTTCTCCCTGGGGCACTGCAGGGCAGCAGCTGCCCAGACTCTGAGCTGGGAAAGGCAGGGAGACGTCGGAGCCCAGGGGGGACCCCCGCTTGGCCACGTCCCTGTGTGCACAGGGGCCAGGGGCCAGCCGGACATCACCGTGGTCCCTGGCCAGTGTGGGAGAGGCACGTGTGGGACCTTAGGAGAGCCCGTGGCACAGCTCTGAGGGGTCAGTCTGTGCCTAAGGCCAGAGGCAATTCCTCGCCTCTCACTCCGTCCATCCCTTCCTCCTGCCTCCCTGCAGGCCCCGCTCCTCAGGTTCCCAAAGGACCACTAGGCTGAGAAGGCAGCGCGCCTCCTGCCTGCCCCATTCCTGCCCGAGCGCCTCCGCGGTCTCATGCCCAGCTGGGCTCCGTGCCGCCGGCCTTGCCATCCCCAGCCTGTGTTTGCACAGCTGATTGTTCCCGGCTCAGCGTACTGCCTTGCACTTGTCCCTGTTGAATTTCATCCTATTTTTTCCAGTCCATTTTTTCAATTTGTCAAGATTATTTTGAATTCTAATCCTGTCCTCCAAGATACTTGTAGTCCCTCCCAGCTTCGTGTCATCTGCAAATTTAATAAGCACTTTCTCTATTCCATCATCCAGGTCCTTAATGAAAACATTGAGCAAACCAGAACCAGGATGAACCCTTGGCCATCCAAGCAGCCCAGCGCTCGTGTTGCGTTCGCCATACCTGCTGCCCAAATGGGACGGGAGATGGTGCCAGAGCTTTGCCGTGTCTGCTGTTTCTAACTGTGTCCCCCAGTTCACGTGGGACCTCTCTGCTTTGTTGCCTCGGAGCAGTGCTGGGACCATGGTATGCTGCCAGCCCTGCAGTCCCCCCCAGTGCCTGCTGGATATGGGGGTGCCAGAGCTGGCGTGAGGCAGGGAGGGGGCAGATGTTCATCTCTAGAAGCGTTCCAGCTTGCGCTGCTGCCAGCCAGCGCAGTGCCAACAGCGGGAGCCAGCCCACAGGTCTAGGTGACATCCCATGTAGTGCAGAGCCCAGCGGCTGTGGTAAACGCCGTGGGACCATGCCCCACATAGCCCCACCGCGGCGATGCCAGTGGTGCGAGCAGGGCATGCGGTGAGACATGGCTCTGGCAGCAGCTGGCCCATCCCAGGCTGGGGCTGCGGTGACCACGGCCACAAGTGCGGAGCGGAGCAGGCGTCCAGCAGCAAGGAGGGCGAGCGCCCCTTGCCCGGGTAATTGGTGCGGGCATGGGGGCAGCAGAGCAGCCCCTGATGGGGCTGTCCTCCCCCCTCATGGCACAGCGGTGAAGGGCAGCAGCCCATGTCCTTTTCTACCAGGTGCAGGCTCTCCCCAGCCCCATGGTCTCCCCATGCCAAGGCTGCTCCCTTGGGGACCAAGGCTGCTCCTCTGGGCTGCGCGGCAGGGACCTGGAGCCAGCCCAAAGAGGAGCCACCCTGTGTGCCCCCCAGGCCACCAGCCATCTCTTTCCTTTAATTGATTGTAGAAAGCAATTTACAAAACACAAACTGCTGCCTATGCCAAGCTCTGCGTGTCCAGGCATAGCTTAATTTCACAGTAAAATTTCGAATGCAATGAATGGCTTTTCCCAGCACCAGTCCACGTCCAAGCCAAGCGCTTTGCTAGCTGCATGGGCTGCACTGAGCAGCCCAGAAATGGCTTTTGCACTGCCCTGCAGAGCACGTAGCTCCCCAGGCCGGCTGTCACAATGACCATGGCAGCCCTGCCAGCGCTCACATGGCTGATGCTGTCCAGATTCGCTCGGCTGGGTGGGACCCACCATGGCTACAGCCCGGTCTGCAGGGAGCTGCAGGCCCTGATTCTGTGGATGTGGACTTTGCCGCAGGCGTCCTGTGAGACACCACCTCTCCGCACGGCCATCGAGGAGGTGTCCCGGCAGGGCTGGCTGGCGCTGTGGTGGCAGGGGCTCAGCTGAGAGATGGTGCTCCCGCTCTGGCTTCTTTCATGCCAGAGTTATAATTTCATGGTCAGGGTCTAGGAGGTTTGTACACACAGATGCATTAGTTCTGCATTTAGTGATACTTGAATAATTGGTGTCACATCAATTAGATCGGTTCTTGGATACTGCAGTGATAAGTGCTGTGCGAAAGTGTCTGGGCTGCAGGATATGAGGAACCCCGATGGCTGACAGGGATGTTGATTGCTGGGAGAGCAGCAGGGGTACGTGGTGCATTTGTCCTTTGCAGGAGAGCGGGGAGACCTGGGGCTCTCGAGGTGGTCGGTGCCTGGGGCTGCTGTGTTGGGGGGACACTGCCCTGGCTGCGCCACAGGTGGGGTGCAGGGGTGCGCTTGGGGAGGTGCTGCCAAAGGTGCAAACCTCTGAGCTCCTCACTGCCCCGGTTGTCCCATCATGATGCTCTTCTGTGCCAAACCACTTGCTGGGTACTTAGTTCAGCGTCATCTGCTGCTTCCCTCGTCCCTTTGGGCTGCCGTTGCAGCCCGTGGCATGGACTTGCACGCAGGGTGGATTTCCCAGCACGGTGCTGCCCACCCTGCCAGCTAACAGGGAGGAGGCTCGGGTGGGTCTGGGGCAGCGTGGAGAACCCCAGGGCTCGCGTGCCTGCACTACAGATCAGCGCTGTCAGGCCTATCCCCGCTGCGAACTGTAGGCAGAGGTAATTTGCAGATGACAAATATCCCCGACAGTAAATATTTTTCCCACCCTCATCTTTCTACAAGCAGATAAGGTGGCAGCGCTGTGGCAATACGGTTGCTGGAGGGAGACAAACTCTTTGGCAGTCTTAAAAGTCTATTGTGTCCCCGCAATTATTTATAGATAAACAGAAGAAAGCCAATAAGCACAGAATGGAGCTGCACAGCTGCATTTGTTATGATGATGATGATGTTATCTCTCCCTCACACCCACACACGCGCATCCCCAGTGCATGGAAACTCGCTGCTGGCACCAATCAAATCCCCATCCCATACAAGTCAGGAAGGACAGGCTGGAGGTTTTGCCCTCTCCTTGCGGACTTGCTGCTAGTCTGTTTTCCCCCCACAGTGACCCAACCTCACAACTCCTTCAGCAGCTTCTCACCCCCTGGCCGAGCTGGGGAGCCACAGCACGGTCCCTCCTTGGGGCACCCTGGGGCTGCTGCATTTCTGTTCCTGGTGGCAGCAAGATGTGGAGACTGGGTGGTCTTCGTCCTGGTAAGCCAGCCGCCAAGGTGCTGGGTGCCTCGCAATGAGGGGGGTCCTGGTGTTGCTTATGGGGAGTGTGGGACTGGCTGGGTCCTCACCAGCTCATGTAGCACTATCCCAGGGTGCGGGTGCAGGCAGGAGCCTGCTGGCTTTCCCTGCTCCATGTGGCCAAGACCTCCTCTGCCACCCACAGCGCCGCCAAGGATAGAAATGGGTGTGTTTGGAGGAAACTGCGTGAGGGATCTGGGGTGAAATGATGTGGCAGGGAAGAGCAATGGAGGTCGCTGCTAATGAGCGTACTTCTTCAGCCCAGGGAGCGAGAAATGCTGAGTCTGGCATGGGCGGGGGTCGGGAAGCTCCGTGCTCTCCCTGTTCAGTGTGCGCTTGGAGAGGTCTCCGAGCTCTGTGGGAGCCTGCAGACGGGGGCTGAGGGACCTGGCAGGGCTGGACCCACCGGAGGGGAGGACAGGAAAGTTGCAGGCACAAAGCCCGGCATGCCTCTGCGCCGGGCACTGGGGTCCCCAGGTGAGCTGTCCTTGAGCAGCCCCAGTGTCCCCGTGTCCCAGGGTGCTGCATGGCACCATCTGGCTCCCACTGGGGCAGGAGCCCCACAGCTCCCCAGGACACATGCGGTCGCTGCCCTCCGCCAGGGCCAGGACTGCAGGAGTGGTGTGTGTCCCTGCCATGCACTCGGCCTTGCCTCTGTAGGACCTCTGCCCGGGAAAAAGCACCGGGACAAGCTCTCCAGCTGCGGGCAGCATCCAAGGCAGCAACTGGGAGCCCTTAACTGGATGGGAGAGCAGGATGATTTTTCATTGCTTCCTCATAATAAGAGGACAGGAGTAAGTGACTAGTACAGTTTGTTCACTCGGTAAAGATTTATACAATCACTTCATCCGGTAATTGGTATTCTGGGGAGAGAGGGAGCTGCAGCTCCAGCATCCGCCTCTATTTGTTTTCTCTCTGTCTTTCTCTCTTTCTCTCCCCTTTTCAGAATGAGTAATTCTGTCCCTCACAATCCCATTTAAACAGAGCATTTGCGGAGTGAATAATTAGTTACATTCAATTAGGTCTCACGCACTCTCCCTTCTCACTTTGGGGGACAAACGAGCTAATGAGATGGCACATGTCTGACATGCGGGAGCAGGCATTAAACATGCTGCGTGACGGCAGGGAGAGGTCAGCACCGGGGGAGGCAAGGAGCCAGAGGGGCCGTCCCACTGCTGTGGGGCAGCCGTGGGGGGATGGTCCTTTGGGGGCCATTTGTGGCCCAAATGATGCCAGCCATCTCCGCCAGCAGGACTGGCAGGGCCAGCAAGAGTTGGAGTCACATCTACTCCCAGGGCACAATGTTCACTGGGCTGGTATCAAGGGGACACTTCCCAGCTCTGGGACCATACCACTGGCACTGCCAGGAGCACTGAGCCTCGAGAGGGAGAGCTGCTGACATGCTTTTATCTCCCTTATTAAACCTAACATTAGGTTTTAAGAGGAATCTTAAATAATGTGCCACTGCCTTTACAGTAAAAGTCGCTCTGTATTCCAGCTGCTCCAGGCTCTGGGATTTATGGCCTTTCTTATGCCATGCTACATGCACTTGGGTGGTGGTGGGTCACAGGCTGCAGCTGCTCTGTGTACCTGGAGCCTGCGCTGGGCTCGGTGCCGTGGCAGTCCAGCCCCATGCCAGTGAGTCGGGGCGCACAACAGCTCCCCTGCTGCCCTCCCCCCAGCACCCCCCGGCACTGCCCTGCGGTGAGACGGGCCCCGCGCGCTGCATGTGGTGAGGGACTGGCAGGGTGAGATGTGCTGAGCCTGCCTGTCCCCTGCGATGCAGGTTGAGGTGGTGGCACTGGCTGTGGGGCTGTGTTGGGCTGGAGTCCATGTGGGGCTGTGTTGGGCTGGAGTCCATGTGCTACCTCCTCGCAGGAGCTGTCACGCTGCCTGGAAGCTTCGGGGAGACGCTGACTGCGGATGCGGGGGGAGCACACCCAGGCTCAGGGTGTGCTGGAGGCTGGGGAGCAGCGTAGGAAGGGTCTGGGGCCACGGCAGGGATGAAGCTCGGCTGATGGTGGCTCTTTCCTTCCCTTTACCGGTGGGAGCATCTGTGCTGGGAGCACCCGTCCCCACAGCATCCCTCCCAGGAGCATGGGTGCCCGCAGTCAGTGAAGCGGGGAGGCTGCAGGCCGTGCTGCTCGGCACACGAGGAGAAGAATAAAGTTTAATTACAGCTTTTTTTTTTTTTTTTTTTTTGG
>VZSF01005788.1:635177-649039 GCA_013398295.1 Chionis minor | reverse complement strand
GGAAGCGCAGTGCGGGGGCAGTGGTGCGGGAGCGGCGGTGTGCGGGAAGTGGCGGTGTGCAGAGAGGTGAGGGGCAGGAGGCAGCAGCGTGCGGGAGTGGAAGTGTGAGGAGTGCGGTGCGGGAACGGCGGTGTGTGGGGAGCAGAGATGCACGGAGCAGTGGTGTGCGGGAGTGGTGGTGCGGGGAGTGGCGGTGTGCGGGGAGCAGAGATGCATGGAGTGGCAGTGTGCAGGAGCGGTGGTGTGCGGGGACCAGAGCTGTGGGGAGTGGAGGTGCGGGAGTGCGGTGCGGGAACGGCGGTGTGTGGGGAGCAGAGATGCACGGAGCAGTGGTGTGCGGGAGTGGTGGTGCGGGGAGTGGCGGTGTGCGGGGAGCAGAGATGCACGGAGCAGTGGTGTGCGGGAGTGGTGGTGTGCGGCGGATGGTGGTGTGCAGAGAGGCGAGGGGCGGGAGGCAGCAGTGTGCGGGAGTGGAAGCGCAGGGAGTGTGGTGCGGGAACGGCGGTGTGTGGGGAGCAGAGATGCACGGAGCGGTGGTGTGCGGGAGCGGTGGTGTGTGGGAGCAGTGGTGTGCGGGAGTGGCGGTGTGCGGGAGTGGCGGTGTGCGGGGNCGGGAGCGGCGGTGTGCGGGGAGCAGAGATGCACGGAGCGGCGGTGTGCGGGAGCGGCGGTGTGCGGGGAGCAGAGATGCACGGAGCGGCGGTGTGCGGGAGTGGCGGTGTGCGGGGAGCAGAGATGCACGGAGCGGCGGTGTGCGGGAGCGGCGGGCAGCGGCAGCGGAGCCGGGCCCCTCTAGAGGGAGCCCTCCGATGAGGAATGGCCCGGGAGCAGGGCAGAGCCAAACGCGCCTTCCCCCGGCTTTCCTCCCGTCCTTTCGGGAACAGAACCCACCCGGGCGCTGCGGTGAGCCTGCCCCTGCCTACTGGGAATGTACAGCGCCGTGATCCTTCATTTGCCACGCAGCAGTATTGCCCCTGCACCCTAGCCATCCCAAAACTGGGGTTATCGACGCGACTTTGGGTCTGCGCTGGAGTTTGATACTTGAGTGCGCGCCTGAAAAAGGCTGCTCAGAGATGCCGTTTGCCTGGAACCTGTGGGATTCCGGTGCCAGAGCAGATGGGCCGCAGGGAGCGTTAGCAGGGAAGTACAAGGGAACGTGCGTTGCAGCGTGTACATCTTGCGCATTTTGAGCATGAGACGTAAGGTGAAAGGCCGAGCGGCTTTCCTTAATTGCAGGAGTGCCATCGGCAGCCTGAGTGCTTTCCCGGGATCAGAAAATATGCTTGTATCATTACAGATGAGGGAAGGACATAGGCAAAGATACTTAATAATTTAGTTTTAAAAAATTAAATCTGTATTCTGAGGAGGTTTTTGTGCCTTTGCAGTTACTGCACTTTAAATTACCAGGTATATCTCTCTTTTCAGCAGACACCTGACCAAATTTTCAAATAATATTTACTGATAACTTTCTTTTAAACTACTTATTGCAGAGCAATAACAAAATTTTAGTATAACTTCATTATAAAACAAAGCCAAACTAGGTAGCTTACTCTTAGAAAAGCAGAAATAATTGAAGTACTGGGAGCTAAGCAGCTTGCAAAACGTGTGCTAGTTAGAGCTTTGCAACATGGAAATACACCTGAAGTTTTATGTGCCTTTCCTATATTATTGAGTAGTGTATTTTAAAACTCCAGTTTGCCCTGAAGTTGTGAAGAACATTAAATATTTTGCCAATTGGAAATATGACTGTTTACTTTAAGTGGCACCTGTAAATTAAAAATGAAAAAGAAAATCAAACTGAAAAGAGAAATTCATTAAATCGAAATAAGCCTGAGTGAATAAGTGCAGTACCTCACTTACATGAAAAAGCACGGGGCTAGAACTTGTTTGCTGGAGACTTTTTGGCCTCCTTGTGTAGTTTTTAGCCTGACATTTCTAAATGGTGTAAATGCTTAAAAGTTCTGGGTATTTTCAATTACTATTGTTAGACAGAAAACAAGCTCCGGTTTCTTCAAACCTTATTTCGTTGAATGTGTCTGAGTCATAGGAAAAGTCATTCCATCATGTCTAGAAACTGTTTTTATTCAGAGCACTTGTCAGGAAAGAAAATAAACAAGTATTAGTTCCTGCCACCATTCATTTCAGAACAGTTACAACCAATATAATTAGGTCTCAGATTTTTTTTTTTTTTAAAAAGTCTGAATGAAAAGATATAAGATCATATGTGTCAGTTGCTGAGCATTTGGCATGAACAGCTTTTCCAACACTTGCTCTGGTTATTATAAGGTTTGAGTTGTAAATGACTGCATTCAGCAGCAAACCTGTCAGGTTGGAGAGCTTTTCATTAAATGTTTGATCTAGAAATTTTTAATCAGTGCACAAATAAAACAAATTATTAAAGCACTACATCAGCTATGGTAGATGTAATTGGGATGATCGGGGTGATGTAACTGGTGGGGAACAGCACAAGCATTCTTAACAGAAGGCCTGGAGCTACAGAACTTGTTACCACTGGAGATGAAACAGAGCCTGAGTCTTAACCTGTATCTTGAAAAGGGTAAGATGCACCTATTAAAGACATTCCCAAATAACCTGGTGATAAATCATGTGCGTTGTATACCTTTACTGGAGAAGCTGGGGAGGGATCACCTTGTGTTTTTGAAACAATGCTGGTATGAAGCGTGTCTGAAAACACAGCAGATTTTATCTATGAAAGGAAAAATGAGCATTTTATATTCTCAAGTTTTTGCCGCTGCTCTCTGTCCTAGATGAAGGCAAGCCTGTAAGATCTACTTTAGGAAGTTATCTGATGAAAACTATTTTGTGACTTGAGTACATTAACCAGGGATGGTAATAACCGTGCTGAAATCAATGGACCTACGCTGGCTTCTGTAGTTGAGGCTCTGATACAAGTATTTTTAACATTTTAGCTTAAAAGCAGCAGTTCTTTTAGCTGGCCTGAAATTTCTGAAAATACCAGCAACAAGGTGTTGTAGCTAGGCTAACGATTAAAAGGGGAGCTCATTTACATATAGCAGATTGAAAACGAGCACCACATAATAATCAGACACAGTGTTACTCTGCACTTCTAGCCGCTTTCTTTGGGTGCCTTTGTTTGACATTTATATCTGGGACTTCTGTTTATTTAATTTTTGTTTCCTGTCTTTGAAGAAATTAATTTAGGAAAGCTAATACAGAAGCGGGGAGTTACATTTTGCTCTGAAGGCTGCAATAAAGCTAATGTTTCATGGCTGAAAAGTCTGCCTTATGTCACTCTATCAGTAGCTGAGAACGAGACTGTTGCCTGCAGGTTTGTGTGCTTGAAGTCAGCAGCTGAGGTGGGTCAGCGAGTATTCCCGTCAGCCAGCTCGGGGGTGAAATCTTACCCGCATACGAATCACCAGAAATTTTACTGCTGTTTTCAAGCCAGAACTTTGCTTTAAAACATTAGGTCTGGCGGCAGCAAGGGATCCCAGCGATCCGTGTATCACAGGGGTTACGTGCCCATCAAACGCCTGTCGGCTTCCTGTTGGGCTGGGCAGACCAACTTTTGCGTGTTTTCATCTTCAATCTCAGATATGACAGAGGTAAAGAAACCGAAGCTCTGCTTCTGATCTGGAGCCCCGCGAGCTCTGAAACAACAGGAGGAGAAATAGGTCTTGAAAATGCAGAATCTGTCAAGGTTAAGCACAACCCTCGTAACAAAAATTCAGTGCAACAAACAGACCTGGCTCTTGGTTTCTAGACACATAGGTTAGCTAATGCTCGCCACATGGGAAGGCACCAAAGATAAAGGAAAGCAATTTTTGGTCAAAAATTTTTCAAGTCCCAAACTTTAATTCTGTTACATATAGCTGCCAGGCTTTGGTGGTGCCACCCTGCACGGTGCAGGACCTGGAGGTGCTGAAGCACCAGCCACGGGGGCAGGAATGGTGCTGGGGGGCTGTTATTAGTTGTCTTTGGCAAATGTACCCTGAATGCTCTGTAGGATAAGGGGATTAAGAGCATCTAATAATTGCTTTAAGATGGAAGCTGGTTCTGCCATGGCACCCTGGGCCATAGGCAGCGCCACGTGTAGCTGCACAGCCTCAGCTGGCTCTGCAGCTCACAGCCCCAACAGAGGTGCTCTGTCTCCCTCCCGGGGTGTCTTTCTGGACTGCCGTGGGGACAAAAAATGTGCCTAATACAATTTTTCCTCCCTTGTAGTCTTTACTGCTGCTGTGCCTTTAAAATAAAATGTTTCTTTCCTTTTTTTTTTTTTAAACTTTTTTTCTTTTTATTTTATCCCTCGCCTTTCGAACAGCAATTTATATCCTATGTGCCTTATCTCAGGTAAGATAAAAACAGTGGCTTCACTCCATCAGCATAATCAGTTGTGTTAATATCTCTGATAGTAGGCTTGGCTCAGAGTTTGCATTACCCCATAAGGACTATGTCTGTGCAGGCACAGTCTATAGATACTTCTAAAAACTGCCACACATTTAGAGAAAAAAAAAATCTGCATGATGAGATAGTACTTTTTCAGTACTGTTTTAAAACAAAAAATTAAAGATGCTTTCCTTCAGTTTACAATAATCTTAAAACACAAGAAACTTTTCTCAGATTGAAAAATTTGGCATATTTTGGGCTTTATATCACTTTTTAAACACACCCTACCAAAGCACAAGCTACTGCTTATGTACACTGAAAAAAGATTTCAGTGACAAGGTGTGAAAAATTGTCATGTGTTTCACTAAATATGGTAAACAAAAATATAATTAGATGGTAGCATTCGCCATTACTGAAGAAGGATGACTCTGGTACGGCCAAGTATCTAATAATATCCCCATAAGCTCTGATCGGTTGTGTTTCCTCTCTGATTCCCTGAAGATGTCCCCACATACTACATCCCGTGGTTTGCCTGGCTATTTTCTGCTCTACTTTCAAGCCCAACGCTTCCAAAAGAAATTAAGCTCCTTAGGAAATGCTCAGCACCCTGTTCCAAAATTACTCACGTCAAGAGTCTTTCTCTTCGAGAAATATTTAACAGCAACAGACTTCTAGACAAACCTTTCTCTTTGCAATTTCATTCCTGAGTCATTGATGGCCTCGGCATTTATCTGTGGGTATATTTTAGTAACTCCCAGCACTTCTTCACTGTCTCTGATCATCTTACCTGGTGTGTCCTGTATGTCCTACCCAGTGGGGAAGAACTAGGACGTAAACACTGAGTCAGCAATTAATAGTAAAACTTGTATGAGCATCACCGAGTCTAGGATTTCAGCCTAAGTCTTTTTCCCTTTGCGTTTCCAGCAGGCTTTTTGCCACCTCTTAGGGCTTTCCACAAACAAATTGATGTCTCAATCAGTTGCAATCGTGTTCTTTTGTTCTACTCTCCTGCTCACAAATAAGCTGTCACATTTCTCTGTTCTCCCCAGGTATTTTTCCTAAAGAAAGCCAGTTCTATCGCTGTCCGGCCATCTAATTTTCATTCTAACCTTGTGATCTTTACAGCGCTGTTTATTTCATGCTCTCTTGTGCTGAGTGTCACTGGATCTTCTGGCAAGAGTTGTGTCGGTTTTCTGTCCTGACATTAGCTATTTATCTTCACTACTAAAACAATACTTGAAACCGTTTAGAATTACAGCTTCAGAAAAACAAGTTCTCCCTTTTTCCAGGATGCACCTGTATTTCTTAAAGGCATTTCTAGTCAACCTAACTACAGTTGAATGATTTTTAGTGGTGCTGTTTGCTTAAGGGAGCTAGGTAATCCATCCTGGATATTTAAGAGCATTCCTCTTTTCTAGCAGCAGAGAATACGAAAAGCTGTTTTATTCCCCATTCTGAGTTCTCTTCAAGCTTTGATACGTCCATTCCAGCTATACAGGTGGGGATGATGGGTACTCTGTGCCTGGCTCATATGGTGGGTACGGAGATAAAATTCCCTTGAATTTAAGGTGGGCTTTTATTGAGCCAGAAGGATGAGACTTAATTTCCATGCTTCCCTGTTATTTGCTCATATAGAGCACCCCATCCACGTGTGATTCCTTGTAGTTATATTGACAGGGCCTTGAGAGACTTTTGTGATGACAAATATATTGGGAATTTACTTTTATTATTGCTCTTATGAAGGAGATACATCACTTTCAAAAGAAGGAATTAATTTACTGCATCAGGTAAGTCTGAATTGGAATTTCTTATTTATTTACATAACGTGTTAATTTGTTTGCTAGCATTGCTGTTTGCTGAAGTTCTGTGTCTGAGTGCGCCTTTTTTGTAACTTTGTGTAATATGTAAAAAAATCCCTCTCCTTGGAGCTTTCACTGCACTTTATGTACCTTGTATTTTAGAAAGCCTAGCCAGCCTTTTTAATTTGCCCCTCTTAAATATTACACTGCAAATACAACTGTCTTTGGAGCATATAGTATGTTGCTTGATCCATAAGAGGAGGGGGAGGAGAAGAGGAAATCAGTGTTCATGCCACGTACTGTGTCTGTTGTCCTACTTCTCGATTTTCTGTCACTTTCATATGTCATTTCTTCTTTTTCATACTACTGTGCTGAAATTTGGAGACAAACTTAATGTATTGCAAAATAAAATACATGACTTGCAAGTATTTATCTGTCTTGTTTGGTTGTGTTATCATCTCAGATCAATGAATCTGTCTATTTTGGAAGGGAAGATATTTGAATGTTTCACCCTTTCAACCAAAGAACAAAATGCGCAAAAGAAACTTGTAAGAGTAACAAGTGAATCACTGAGAAAGAGTTAAAACTGCTGTATTTTTTATTGTCAAATACAGAACATGCTTCAAAAATCCAATCTGGAAATCACCTTCGTACAAGTTTTGTAAATGTTTTTCTAGGAGTAACTAGGAGAGGCATTAATGCCCGAGTCTCGAGTCTCCAAAATATTTGCAAACTGTTCCAAGTATTTTGCTGTAATTTTTTTCCAATGTAGTCACTCATTGGATCCTGCTACATTTTAATGATTGATTACAGACATGGGATGAAATGCTGGCCCCACTGAATCTATGGGAGTTTTCCTATTGACTTCAGCGAAGCCAGGATTTTACCCGTGGATTTACAGCATCAAACCGCAACAAACCTGATTCTGTACTTCAGCAAAAAGAAAACCCACGACATGTTTTGTGTTACAAGAATAAAAGCAAAGCTATACCCTTTCTAAAGGTGGTTTTGTGCCTCTGTGAGCTTTTGATTAAATGAATGTTTTTGCACCTGTTGGGGTAAAAGTAATAAAAAGTCAAACTGCTGTCGTTGTTTTCATATGTGTATCTAATTTTATAATACATGCTGCAGTAATTTTTTTTTTTCAAAAAAGGTATTTTAACCCTTGGGTCGCTATGGCTTTTCATGTCTTCCTGATAGGGCTGCTCTTTGTATGTGGCTAAACCAAATCACACTAAAAAGTGGTTACTACCTTTCTTTACTGATGTTTGTGTGAAATGCAGGCAAACACTCCTCCTGCTGCACTGTCAGAATTAGGAACTTTGCAATCACACTGGAACTGCTGGAGCTATTCCTTGTCATCTCCTTTGCAGCTTTTTAGCTAGAAAATAAGGTAGAAATCTGACTCTCCCCGCACAAAGCCTAACTAAGCAGGCTACGGAGCCAGCTTTAAGAGGGGCTGCAAAGCCACTAATTGTGAGGAGGCTCCATTACAACCCCTCTGCTGCCCTCACCTGTGGACTAGAAAATGAGCCCCTGACAGCCTACACCTTTACCCTTGGTTGACACAACTTGAGCTTTTGTGGGGCTTCTCTGTCAGGAGAGTTGATGTATTTCTCCCCATCTCTTGAGTCGATGTAAGCGTCAGTGTTCGGAGAAGCATTTGAAAGAGTACCTGTGGATTCTCATGCAAAATACTTTCTCCCCTTCTATTTCAAGCAGCAAAAAACCCTCAAAGCAAGTCACATGAAGGTGTGAATGAGACATGTTTATAGTACATTTAAAGGTGGAAGAGCAACCTTTGTATGGCTGACATCCTTGACATCCCCAAGAAAAGAACGGGTAAGAGTTTGTTGGAAAAAAGTTAATTACGCTTACAATACCTTTAAGATCTTTTTGCCACGTGACCCCATGATTTTTATGCATAATAGAGCTGCTGTGTCATTCCAGTCCATTAATAATCAGAGATGTGACCAAATGAGGCAGATCAGAATCTGTAGAAGAATTTGTGTTTTTTCCTTCTTATTTAAATATGGTTTCCAAATTAGATTCTCATAAACATACACAAACGTCATCTCTTTTACCTCTCATTTCTCACTCTGCTCCTAAGAATAGAACCAAAAACCAGACCCCAAAGCCCAATCAAACAGCAAAAATCTATATAAACCTCCATATGTGTCTGACTGGAGTTATAGTATACAAAAAACATGTATCAAATCAGTCTTCCATATTCATGCACTAAACAATAAAATGATAACTAGGAGTATTCCAAGAAGAATCAAAAAGGGTAAATTAAATATAATAGAAGTCATGCAGAAGCTCTATGGGAGAATAAAAGTGTGGATAATTTTGTGGTCTCATCCCAAAAAAGCATGAAATAATGGTGTCCGAACATGGAGAAGACAGACTGTTCCTTGAATTGTGATGGATCTAGAAGGAAATACCAAGTCTCTCTTTTCTATCTCCCTGAAATAGACCACATGGCATACAGCTACGACGAAGAGATGGTTTGGGTATCTGAGATCAGATCCGCTTGGAGAACCATTCTGTACTCACTCGTGCACAAAAGGCGAAGAGTTAAATGGTGCTGCGAGTCAGAGCTGAGAGAACATGTGTGCTCGGTACAGGCATCAAGAACAAATGTACGCTGATATCTGAAGGAGAGGAGGCTGCACAAACACCCTGTGCTTCCTGACATAGTGGGACCCTCAGGAGCGGAGCAAGAGAAACGATGGAAAAAGAGGACAGCCAACTCTCCGTCCTGCACTTCTGGGCCTTATGTGCACCCTGGCTGTTCTCAGCGAGTTGAGGAGGCTGATGCAGACTTTTCCAGGAAATTGAAGAGAAATGGCAACCTTTCCGGGCTGTGGCTTCTGCAGCACAGATGAGGCAAAACACAGATAACTCCTGTTTGGTTCAACCAAATTTAAGTCAGTTTGCAGATAAATGCTGTCAAAGAGAATGTGAATCCCTTGTTAGATCCATTTTCAGTGTCACACAGTAGCTGTAGGAGTGTCTGAGTCTAGGACGTCATTCAGAAATAGGAGAGAATTTAGATTTCAGTTTGATGTAAAAACCAGGAGGCATCTTAGTTTCTAGAAAACGGGGAACTGTAGCAATTAATGCTGTTATGGGACCAAATATGCTCCCACGTAAATCCATTCTATAGACATCTGTAGAAGAAACAGGGCACATTAGCCTTCTCTTGCAAAATACTTATTTTTTCCGCGTTGCGCATGCTTCTAATGAGACCTGCCTCCCTTTATTGTATGTTACCTGCTTAAAAGAGAGGAATGTCATTAGGTAAAGGCGAGACCATCGGAGGAATGAGCAAGGAGATGTACTTAAAGCAAAGAAACACAGATATGACTTGCTTGATATCCCACAGGACTGTTTCACATCCCTATGATGTATCACACTTCCTTTCCTCTCCAGCCCACTGGAGAAATGACAAGTCTGAACAGGAACATTGCTTACTATTTAAATCTCAGCTAATAGAAGTTTTATAAAATGTCGAATACTACTTAACTTCTGGTTAACTTTACCTATCCTCCAGTTTCTGTCTCAGCTTTAAGACTAATCTGGTACTTCCTGGTGAGCCCCTGAAACCATAGAGAGTACTTGGTTCCCTTTGCTCATATCCCTTTCCATCTGTTACTAAAATAAGTAGAGATGAGATCTGAACAGAGATGTAATAATTAAGGAATCAAGTGTTGCATGAAACCACCAGATTTACATTTGTTCAGGATATCACTAGGGTTATTATACATTAAATAGCATAATTTTTACCCCCTTTTAAAATGCATTTTACTATCACCATGGATTAAAGCATATGCTAAGATCTAGAAATCAATTTTTCCCCTTCCCATTTTATTTCTAAGGCTTTGCTTCTGTGTGACTAGTACAGAGCTTTACTAAAGAGAAAGAGAGCCAAATGACCTTTTTACTTTTTGCAGATAGTTTCACATGATAAATGTGGAGATATGAAGAGTTTAGTAGTGTGTAAGGAGGTGAATAAATTACTGTTCGATTAGACTAAAAGATATTGCTGAAAAGTACTTGCAATGAGATAATTGCAAGTGCCAAACCTGAGAGTAACACTCAACACTGGCAGCAGCTTAGTTAAACATGTGGTTAATGATGTTATAGAAAGAACGGGTATGTAAAATATTCAACTGTGCCAGCAGTAAATATTAATTTTATGTGACAGCAATAGTGTCTTACTGAGACTGATATTTGACATACAAAACTCCTGTAATTATTTTAACATCTTTACTTCCCAATGATTTTAATGATATGACAAAGATTTTAGGTGTTTGCTGAAACAGCACTACTGTCATTTACTATCAATCAAACCAAATGTCATTCTAACTCATTTCACTGCAGAAGTCTGAGTAGTTCTCATACCAATTAAACCACTGCTGTAAAGAGTATGTTCTTCTTTTGGGGTTTTACAATTAAAGAATAAAAATGACAAAGACCTATCTCAAAAACATTTATTAGAATGTATAATACAGGAAAGTATTTAAGTAGGGATTTTGCCATCAGAAGAAAGCAGCTTTATAAAAGCCTGAGCATAAAAATAGAAAAGCAGCATATGACTTTCTACTCTAAATTAGTTATGAAACAACGTTACAGATAAAACAGGTAGTGCCTCATGTAGTCGATTGCTCAGTACTTCTCGTTAGAATTTTCTTCAATTGCTTAAAAACATTGCCAAGTTTTGAACCATTCAGGATGAAGTTTTCCATGCCACGTGCCTGCCCTAGGCGGGAGTATTTTGGAAAGCTGCTTCCAAAAGTCAATCATGCCAGAAACAATATTCCAGAAAAGGTAAGTTTCGTTGCCTACCATTATCCCAAATCTCACAAGGCCTTTTTTTTTTTTTTTTTTTTTTTTTTTTCCTAGGAACATCTGGTGCTTTAGGAGCAGGAACTTGAAGTTCTGCGGAAGGATCATCTTGCTGTTGCAGGAGGTGCCTTTGATTAGCCTCTAAGATATGCCCAAATTTGTCCCCCGTATAGAGCACGTTCTCAAGTTACGGCTTGTCAGCTGAGCTGTGGTAACTGACTGCGTACATTCCTCGTTTGCTGAGTAAAATATGCTAATCTAAACCACCTTTATAGGAGTTCATATTAAAGAGTTGTTCCTCACAGTGACAACACGCAAGCAGACATCAGCTCAGCTGGAAAGCAGCAACTTTGCAGGCAGGGGAGTTCCTCTTGTCCTGTCATCACCCCGCAGTTTGCATCAAGAAAGAACTCGGCAATTACATTTTCTCAATGTCCTTTCTCTGGTCGGTGTCCTGAGGCTGGAGGACTGACACAGTTTCTCTGTGAACTGCTCGGCCACCGAGCACTGAAGCGAAGGTAGAACAAAACAAAGCTGCATCTCTCAGTGCTGCTTTTCACATCCCCATTCAGAGATCAAAGTAGTTGCCTTGGGATGGAGAGACGGTTGGTAACAGGCAAAAGGAAAGCAGAAATGAGTGAGGAAAGAGCTGGAAGAGGGGGGAGTGCAACAGGAGCCGAGGGTGGCAAGTGAAGCAGGAGTTGGGCATGGGGGAAAGCAACGATATGCGAGACACATTGCAGAAGATTTAAACCCGAGAGGAACCGTTGACTTTATTCTGTACTCATTCCCCGCCAGGACTACAGCTCATTTCAAGAGTCAAGAGTCTTCCCTCGGGACTTGAGACTCATTTCAGGAATCCAGAATCTGTCTGCTCTGCTGTCAGCGAAAACCAATGTAACCACCCATCAAAGCGTTTGTCACCACCCTCCCAGCGGCAGACACACACAAACCGCTGCTGCAAGCTGCCCCTCTCTCCAAGCGGCAGAGGTCTGTCCAAATAGGTACGTGGCATGTAAAATTACTGATCTGACTAATGTGGCCGTCTCGTTCATCTTGCTTTTAGGATGTCTTTTTTGCACGACACTCTGTACAGGGCACGAGGACACGCAGAATATTCAAGTCAGGAACGTTAAATAAAATTCATTAAATTAAAGCATAGCGCACACCCAAAGTGGGTCTAGTTATTTACTCGCTATAATCTGTATACAAGTCACATGGGGTCTACAATATCATTCATAAGAAAGCATCACCACTAGGCTGATGACATAAAACTATGGCTCATATTTCACCTTGCATTTTGTTTGCTTCTATCTGTGTCAAATTTGCCATAACTGAGTCTTGCTCCGCAGCTATGTGGAGGATTTAGGCCCTGTTATCCTCGACTGGCATCTGAATTCTCCATTGCCAGTTCCGGTTTGGTCTCGTTGAGAAACCTGGAGAAAAAACTGCTGCGCCTACCCCAGGAAAACCCATCGATCAGCCACAGCCCCGGCTGTGCGTCTGTAAAAAGTGTGAGTACATAAATTGTCTGATGAAATCTCAATGAGAGATGCAGGGCCGCTTCCCGCACTTAAATCTTTTTGTCATGGCCTTAAGTAACTGCAGTGTTTCTGTATGTTAAAATCCTTCCTGTGTGACAGAAGTAACTGCATTTATTAATTTAGTCATCTCTGTAGTTTATAATTTCAGGACGTTTAGAGGTAAGGCACTTTGCACTCGGTATGCAATTTCCAAGGATAATACCTGACAAAACGAAGGCTTACAGTGACAGCATCATTGAGCCTTATCCTAAGTAGTTAAATGAGTTCAAAACCTATCATCAGTCACCGGTAGGATCCGCTTCTATCTGCTTTAAATCCTGCATAAAGTGCCAGTGAATTGTTAAAAGCTGAGGACGACTATTAGATAGCCTAATATAAGCCTGTGAAAGAATGGTATTATCAGGAGTAAAGTGCTGTATTATTACCATTTATAAAGTATTTCCTGATTTTGGCAGTACACGTTATATTACTCTCCCCTCTGTTAATTGAGTTTCGGAGTAAAACCAAACTGAGGAATACATTGCAGATTCTAAGACCCTGCCTCGAAACGCTGAGGTTTCCTCACGAGCCACCTCAGGCTTAGGTGCTAAAACACCGCCTCGAAATTAAGTCATACCTCCTGGCACGAATCGGCAGCTAAATCCAGTTAGTTATCACGTGTATCTTCGGTAAGAGTATCTCCTGGATAGCCATAGTGTGGGCAGTTAGGTGCTAGGGGAACCTCCAGACCCAGGTGCTCCCCAAGGCACGGCTGAGGAGCGTTAAACCGAGATTGAGGAATTCTTCTTCATACAAGAAAAGCTAGAAAAGGAGGCACCGAAATAGTTACAGGGTGGAATAATAAACTTCTCACTGGCCACTGTCCCAGATAATTACAGACATTCTGCGACGAGATGGAGAATGTTGAGCGTCGAAAAAGCAGCAAAACACCTGATTATATTAGTTAAGACTCTTTATTACTGTGCTGCCCCCGCGCCCCTGGGTCCGCCCGGGAACCCGGAGCCCTGCCGGGAGGACACGCGTGGACCGGGCACGCCGGAGCAGGCGAAGGCGCGGGAGCTTCCCCCCTTTCTCGGACATTGCGTTATTTATTAGCCACTTTCTAGGGGGAAAAACCCAAACAAACAAACAAAGCAAGCAAAAGAGTTTGGGGCTGCAGCAGGACCGAGTCCCAGCCGAGCGCGGCCCCCCCCCCCGACGGCCGCCGCTCGGCGGAGGCTCCGCGCCTGCCCCGGCAGCGGGGGCAGCCCCCGGGGCAGGGCCGGAGGGTCGGCTCCCCCCGCCGCCCCCCAGCACCGCG
>VZSF01005788.1:610202-633735 GCA_013398295.1 Chionis minor | reverse complement strand
TTTTTTTTTCCAAATCCAGAGCGATATTAGGAGTATCTTAAGCAGCGAGATTAGAAGATTTCCATATATTATCAGTAAGAAACAGTGTTTAGCTAGATGCAATTATATCTGGAGCGGAAGCGTAATAATTGCTGCGAAGCATCTTGCTTGGGCTTTCCTGGAGACCGTGCAGTTTTCAGGGAGACACTCGCCCGCTGGCTTGCACCAGCCTTTCCTTGTCGGGCCACTGGGACAAGCAGCAGTGCGTCAAGTTAACGGTGGTGAAGGAAAACTTTCTTGTAAGACACTGTCATGCAGCAATAATCCAGAAAGCGGACTGAAAGAAATTAGTGAGCTGGAAGGCGAGAGCCGAATGCAAAAAATGTAGCGTAATTTGGGGGGGTTTTACTGAAGGAGCTACGCTTTCATTAGGGTATGGTTTATTTTCAGCAGAAAAGTGTACAGTGTTGAAAGTCCCTGCTCGGTGTTTTGTAACTTTCGTGTGGTGAATGAGGTTGTCGGTATCAAAAGCGGGAAATTCTTTATTAAAAAAATGGCTAAAATCCTTATTTGTGACTCCTTAATCCTAAGGGGAGCCGTACAGGTCGCAAAGCACTAGGGAAAAGTGTGATTAATGATCAGTGATTAGTGATAAGTGATTAGTGGTTTTATTCAAACTGTTACCTCTGACCAGAAGCACACATCAGAGGATTAACAGGCTCTTTAGATAAATGCTCATTAGTGGAAGGGGGAAAGCAAAGATAATAGGCATGCACACAGGGACAACTTTCTAGGAAAATCATTCCTGTCTCTGGCATAATAAGCTCTATTAGCAGAAAGGCTCTTTAATTTAGAAGTTGCTTTTATCTTGTAAATCAAAGATAGATGTAGAAGTTTGCTGCGCTATTATAGCCTAAATTTTCCCATATCCCCTAGATGTGGATTATCTCAGTAGTGATATTTTATTAAAAAAAAAACCAAAACAAAAACCAAACCAGCAATTGAATCTTTAAGAAACGGAACATTCCCAAGTGCTAAAGCCCTGCATCCCGAGGCACCCACTCCCAACAGGCAGAGCAGAGCCTGCCGGCCGCTGACTAGATGGCGCAGTCCTGTTCTTTAGTCTTGGGTTATGAACTTCGCAAGTAGCAGCTTGCTAGGTGTCCTTCAACACTTACAACAAAGTTGATTCTGTCCTGAGTTGGAGGCTAGACGGTGCTATGAGTTTGTAGTCACATTTTCCATGTCAGTTAATCTAGTGAGTTAAGGGCTACTGGAAAAATTACTCTCATTTACTGAAAGAAACGGCGAGAGAAAGGAGAGAGCGCGAGAGGGGCCAATAGCTACAACCTGGGACACAGCTCTTGGTTGGACCGTTTTATACTGCTTTAATGAAGTACAGTTCTGATGGCCTTAATTGCTGAAGCCTAAAAGCTCTCGGGAGTTTTTCCCCCAGTTACCACTGGCAAAGTGAGGTGGTGGGTTTTTTTTTAAAAAAAGTTGCTAAAAGGAAAGAACGGTTGGCGTGGTGGTTGAACACAACAACTTGAACCTGACTGTACTCTACAGAAAATGGTAAGGAATGTATTTTTATGATAACTAACCAGGGATTTCTCGTAACTCTTCTATCAAGCATGGATTGTGAAGAACTGGTCTCTACTGCTGTCCATAGGCTTGGGGATGTTTCTGCCGTCCCTTTAGCTTACGTGGGATTTGTATTTGCTTGCATCTGTGGAGATCATCAAAGTTGCAAAACTTTAAATGAAAAACTTGAGTGAAACAGGAAATAGAAATAATGAACTTATGGCATGAAAAAGAAACTGCTGTAGTCTCCTATTCTTATGTCTTTAATTGGAGTAGTCAGACTGACGCTTAAAATCAAATAGTTTTGTAACAGCATATAAAAAAGGCAATAAGTCTGCCGCTCTTGAATGGCACTCTTCTAGGGGTTAAAATGGCAGTATTTAAAAAACTTTAGACTTTTAGAACAATCAGAACCCTTTCCCCCTCACCAAAATATCCATTAATAATTCAGTTTCAATATATCGAACTCTACCTCAGCTAATTTAACCCGGGGAATGCAAAGGGAAGCAAACCATGTATATAGATTAAAAGAGAAGATAGAAGCGAGATTGTACATGTCATTTTATTTACATCACCATTTATCAGAACGGCTTTCCCAGATAAAGTGTAATAGCTGCTTTTTAATGTGATGTTCACTTCCCTTTGTGAAGCTTTGAGAAACTAAAAAATACGCTGCAACTGCTTACATTTATGCCGTGCGCTGCAGAGGAGTCTGCTGTAAAAGATTGTTTCAGCGAGAGCTAGAGTTCACTCTGTAGTTGATGAGAGAGAGGCAATCTCACCGTGCCTTCAGAAGGCAGCTTTTATGTACTAAACCTTTCAGCTCTGTGTGGGCAGAATCTCTGTGAGCTCAGTAAGTGGTGCAGAATGATTTGAAACTTGGTTATTAATTTGTCTGCTTCTGGCCCCCTTTAAAAACCCATCTCTGTGCCCCTAATCAAGGCACAGGGGTCTTAAATATTAGAAGAGTTCTTGCAAGGTTGTTGTTGCTTTTAAAACAATTTATTTAATCAAAGACTTTTCCTCTTATCTTTGTCATCTGGTGTCTCTAATTTCTGCTGTTAGTTAACTTTCTGGATTTTCTATAAACCTGTTGCTTTGAGGATTTATGCCTATGTTTATGTATTATTAGCTGTCTTTCAAGCTTAATTTTTATTCCAGTAACCAGCCTTCCTATAAACCCTTTATTATCAGAAAATTATTTCTGGACAAGATTTTGCAATAAAAGAAGAGCAAAACTGTTTCTACTTAAGTTTTTTTTTAATTATTATTATTATTAAGGACCGTATGATTTGTGATTGGAACAAAATGGTAGTTTTTCTCAAGGCCGCAAATATTGATTTTTCTTGTAACTCATTACAGGAAAACCCTTCTCAGTAGATGCAGTTGCTGGAAGCACAGATACATGTGTAAAGCAACAGGTCTTTCAGTTCTGCTTCATAGGTCCAGGTGATTCTTCTGCTTTGGTTTGGTTTTGGTTGTCTCAGACTAACCAAATTAATAGCTAGGCATATATAATTAAGATAATTTATTTGGCTTAATCTTTCCTGTATAAACTCTCTTTGCAATGAATACATAAGAGTCCTATTGAAAATACTTAAAATGCTTTGAGATTCTGTCAGTCGTAAGTACCAACAGCAGGGCCGATCAGACAGCTTGGTAGGTCATTGCCACTCTGCAATATCTCAAAACAATTTGTGATGATTTGTCCTCTCCCTCTGTCCGCACTGCATGCTATTTAACCCGTGGAAAAAAACCCCAAACTTTATTTCTAGGTAAATGATATATTCTGCTCTGTGAATGATAATGCTCTCGAGCTTTTAGGGCTGTAGCCCTAATACAGTATTTTTAGGACTTTTGCATTTTTCTGTCTTGAGGAATGATCAAAGTTGATCGCAAATTTAAAGCAACGGTTTGGAATAAGAACTGTGAAAACACTTTTCCTCTTACCAAAAGTTTTATTGCTATGCCAATTGACACTTTTTAAGGTGTCGTATTCTCTGACACTGGCAAAACAATGATCTCAGACAATATTTTATCATGCTGTATTTGAACATTAGCCATATTACAAGCAGTAAGTACAGAAATTAGCTTTTGTAGACTTGACATGTAAAAACAAAGTGCTGTTATGGAAATACTTTTTTTTTTTTTTGCTACACATACAATCAAAGAAATGATTTAAATTGTCTCAGGTGTACATAACAAGCACAACATAACACACATAAAATGATTGTTTCGGTGATGCAGTAAAAAGACTTGTTGAAGCAGATAAGCTGTGCTGTCTGGTTGCATCCAAGTAGCTGTTCTGTTGGTTTGTGCACTGATCATTTGCTCCTATTATAGCTCAGGTTGAATGGGCAACCCCAGCACTTTAAAATAACAGCATACCCACTATTTTTTCACTAAGGTGTTATTTTACTCTGTAATTAAAAATAGTCAGAGTCAGCAGTTTTTTACTAGCCATCACATTGGAAACGCAGCTGTTATTTGCCCTTAGAGACTTTAGAGAGGGTTGCTTGCACCGGTTTGTAGGCTTCTAGATGGTGATATTGAACGCTATTTTATAAACACGAAGAGATTTTCCAAGGATTTTGCTGAAGGCTGTAGGATTTTCAAAGTAAAACATGGAAAGCTTACGACAATTTCCTTAGCTTAAAAGATGTTTTGCTTTTGGTTCTGGTTTCCATGTTGACATTTTTTTGAGAATTTCTTCAAGAAGTCAGTCCCGCATACAACTTCTAAATAAATGCCTCGAAAGATTGTCATCAGCAGTGTTTGTCGAGGTGTGCGGTTTTAATAATCTCATCCTTTGAGATAGCTCATGTCTGTGTTGTGTCACCCTTCCACGTAAGGTGATTTGAAGGCACCAAGGGTGCAGCCCCGCTTGGCCAGAGAGCTCCATGCAGCGGGTGATAAAAAGGGCAACATCTTCAGAAGAAGCGAGAAGGGATGAGATTTGAATTTAGTTGGGGGAAAATATTACAAATCCTCTATTACCTTTGCCAGCACCGTGAGCCAATTCTGCTTTTCTTTGGCTCTGAATGTTTTCATTACTCTTCCTAGGGTACCGAGACCTCTGTTAGCTGAGGGACTGGGCATGGCTTGATCTCACCCTCAGCTTCCTACCCCACATAAACTCTACAAATAGTTTCTATCGCCTTTTTGTCCTTTGCAGTGTTTTCTCACACCGCTTTCTTTGCTCTCATCTCAGTTTCTTTCCTTCCTGAGGGCCTTGCCTTTGGGTGCCACCACACAGTGGACATTGCGATGCAGGTGAAGTGCTTGGTCCCAATCTCGGTATATTTCTGTGTTTTGAAGTTTTCTGTCCAGGGATGTTCTGAGCTTAAACTGGTTATCCTTGAACACACTTCCTAAATCCCATACGAGTTATTAGAGAAATGTATTTAATTAGACTGATCTTTTTCTCATTTAGAGGAAGAAGTGGCCTTTTTAGCTTTTTACGCTGTGGACTTATGCCTTCAGTTACTCTTTCATTGCATGTAAGGCAGTGTTGTTCATAGCCAGCTTTTTTTCCAAGCTGTTTGCAAGTACTCAGAAATTAATTTGGCTCATGTGGGAAATTAACCTGGACTAGTGGTTCCTAGATTTAACATCTGGGGTTTTGGTTTTTTTTTTTTTCTTCTGGCCAACTGTAAGTAATGCTAGTTAATTTGTAATGCTCAACACAGGGGGCTCTGTAGCACAATAAACGGAATGTGAGATTGGGTTTAGGAAGCGTTGTGTGGAGCGGGGCTACAAGAGTAAACACTAAATCGAGATGTTACCATATTGCACTCTCTCTCTCTTTTTTTCCTTTATTGTGCTTTAAATCTTTCAGTTCTGGAGTGCTGCGTTGGTATGGTCATTACCTGTAGAGTAGTATTCCGTCTAAGTAAGCAGCGGAGTGCTCCAAGATACGGATGATGATATTAGTGGGTCACTCTGTTGTGCACTGATGCTGCAAACCAACTGCCAGTAACTCAGTCATGCGTGAACTAGTCTACCATTGTTTACAGTCCGAATATACCTCTTCTTTAACTTTTTCAAACAGTTATATTTAATAGCAGCAGTTGTTTGCTAGGTGAGGAGCTTCAAGTTGTGATACCACTCAAAAGTGATTTTAGCCGATTGAGTTAATCTGGGCCTGCTTTTGGTTCTGGTCAAGCCAGTGAATGAGTTTGTCACTAAATATTTTTAGGAGCCCAGCAGGAACTCCAAAGGTGACCTGAGTGTGTGATGGCAACGAGCCCGGAATTGTGCTTGTCCAGAAAGGAGCACTGTCTTTATTAGAAATTTGGGCATGCCAACATCTCACTTACAGGAAACTTCTTTTCTTGGAATATTAGTAAGATGCAAGCTGAAAAAACTAAAAGCTGAGCAATGGAGTAGGAAAAAGATAATCAATGGCTTTGTTCAGGAATACCTTGTACTAACTACGGTTTTAACTTCATTGTTGAGTGCATGTTTTAGCAAGAAGAAATCTTTGTTAAGGGTTTGTGAGGATTTCGACGACCACATTGACTTCCTTTTTTTGTGACTTTAAAAAAAAAAAAGGCAAGCTCCTTTTGCTGGTGATAACGGGGTGAGGGTGGCATTTGCACATTTTTATTTTAAGGGTGAAGACCTCGGGATCAACATCTGTAGAGACTTCCAGCATTTCCCAGAGAGTGCACAAATGAGGGGAGAGAAGAGATTCTGTAGTTAAAAACAAGTTAAGGAATTTTCCTTCTTTCCTCACTTCCATATCCTCAACTGTATCTGTGTAACACTTAAAGGTTAGCTTATACCTGTTATTAAATAAGGTCAGTGTGTGGTTTTTTACTGGCTGTGCAATGGAAAAGTATTTTAAAAAGGCAGTGGGGAAAAAAATGAATGGTGTAAAAACTAAACCGCTTTCTACAATGTTCATACTGCTCTTTCATTCTTCTGCACAAATAAAGCAGTGCACAGACTCAAGCATGAAAATAGGTTAAATTCAAGTAATTGCTGGTTTATCACAAAAAGCAAGAGAAAGCAGTAATTTAACTATTTTGATGTGAATCTTTAAAAGACAAGTTTCTCTAAATAACCTTCTATGAAAGTAGAAAGGATCAAAAGAGCCCTGGGTTTTATGACTGGGTAAGGAGAATTACATTCTTGTGGATTTAAAAAATATTATAGTAGAGCCTAATTCTCCGCTCACCCCGATACAAATCTGGAGCAACTCTATTGAAAACTGTGGAGTTACCGACTGCTGTAACACTCATTGAGAAGAAAATTAGATTCACGGGGTCTATTCTGAATGTAGCCTATCCCTTGTGCGCTGTGCAAATCCCATTATTAAAGTAATAGCCTGACATGTCACGTTAAGGACGGCTGTTTCCCCAAGATGAACATGTTTGCAGCTCTTCTCATCTTGTGACTACTTTTAAGGGGGCAGGGGGATATTGAGAATACTTATTTTGTGCTCAATTAATATTCCTTCCGTGCACTCTCCTTCCTCTCACGCGCTTTATGTGTGGGTGCGCAGTCTGCACTCTCCATCATCTATCTGTCTGTGTCTTTTTGGCTGTGACAGTCACCACTCTGGCCTCAGGCTTGTACGACGTAGACGAAAAGCCCACCACGATTTTCAGTTAAACGTGACAGGATCTAATTCTGCTCCTAAAAATGATGTGCGTTTTCACTCTTAACAATACGATTGCGAATTGGGAGGGACACCTTAGACCTCGGTTACCTTTTATGTGTGGAGTTTTATTTTTTTTTCATTTTGGGGGTGGGGGGGGTATGTGTGTGTGTGGGGAGAGATGGAGGGGGAAAGAAGTGGGAAGGAAGGCAGTGTAGCCCTGCAGTTTTAATAAATTGAAGTATTTGTTTGCAGCCCTGGAAAGCAAGGCCCAAGCCACTTGAGCGTCCTGCACAGTTCCCAGGCTGACCTGCAAGTGAAAGCAGACAAAGTCTTTTAGCAATTGGGAAAAATCTTGTCACTGCTTGAGATACTCTCTTTTTTTTTTTTTTAAAAAAAAAAAAGCATTCAGCAGCAAGTTTCGAGGAAAGAAATTGTCATAAAGAGTGGTAAATAGACAGTGTCCAGTGTACAAACCTCACCTCCCCCAGACCTAATCGTGTACACTTGCTTCCAATTTTCTTAATTTGACCCAGCATATGTGGGGTCAGCTCTGTAACTTTTGAAATTGGTGTAAATCCACTGACTTCTCTGAAACTGTGTGGAGTGAGGGTACGGCCCACAGTTAATGGCACACAACAGGCAACTTCTTGATACAATCTTTTGTGGGAGGATGTAACAAAAAGTTTTGGGCCTTATAACCAACCCTGGTGTGGAAGGGTTCCCCGGATGCTTAACAATCCAGAGGTTAATTTATAAAAAAAAAATGAAACAAACGCACAACTATCATTTCATTGCCAAACATTTTAAAAAAGCACTATTTATGTAGGCCCTATATAAGCACACATTGTCTTATGTTCCTTCTGCTGGCTTTGCGTTTGACTAAACCATTATTCTCCGAGTGCTGCTGTGCTGAGATCATCAGTGATGATGGTGTGAAAACAAACAAGTTTTAGCCTGAGAAAAGTCACTATATAATTTGACAGGGAGGTTGTCAGCACCAAAACATCCACATGAATTTCATCTCTGGCCAAAGCAAAATAAAAATCAGGCGGCTAGTGGGAAAAATACATTCTTCGGAGGAGGGGAAGGGGATTGGATGTAATTCTGCAAGGTGCTGTGTCAACTAAAAGGAGGACCTGTCTCAATCCCCATTGAAGTCAATGGGTGTTGAGGGCACTCGGGGACTAGTGGCATTGTGTCCTTTTTCTCCAAAGTTTAGTAAAACTGCTGAGATGAAACTTAATTCCTCATTAATTCAAACTCCCAGCAAGTTCTTGGGAGAAAAGCTCCCTTTGTTAAAGATCGAGATACCCTCCACCTCTTCAGTAGAGAGCTAAAAAAGTACGTGCTCCAATTCTGTAGCCTTCAAGAAGTCCTTCAACACGAAGAGCAACAATAAAAGGTGATATTCTGCACATACCTTAACGGTACAAAAATGCTACTGCAGAGGAAAACATTTCTGACCTCTCTTACATTACATAAAATAAGGACAGAGCTTCCCATTTCATGCCATTGAATGGAACATCTTTAATGTTATCAAGAATGACTGTATAGTCCCCTGTGTTAAATTAAAAAGCTTTGGGATTAATGAATACAGCTACGTGTAGTCAAATAAGTGCTGTGAAAAATAAGCTATCAAACGATGTGCATCTGCTCTTTTTTTTTGTTTCACAGTGAAAAATTCTTTTTAACATAAATAGTTAAAGTCAATGAATCCCAGATGAGCCAATCAACTTAATAATACCCTAAAACTGACGGGTTCCAAATAGTGTATTTTGCTGCTATATGCTTGTACCTCTTACTGGATTATCTAAATTGAGTGGAGCTTGCAAGATACATGAGGAAACACGTCAAAAACATTGCTCGCTCTGTAGCAGTTAGGATGCTACGTCTTGTATTTTCTCTCTCGCGTGATGTCTGATTCTATACAATTTTTCTTGCCAAAAAGCTGGTATTCCAAAATATTAGGACAGCCTATTTCTAGTCTGTCAGTCTTCCAGTTTTCATTTCAGAGTTTTTAGTCAGTGCACTGTCAGCCAAATGCTTTTCATCAGACTGAAAGTTTTTACGGGCAGAATAAGCTTAGGAAAAATATTTTGAGCATTGTAATTAACGCTAAACTAATTTATAATGAGAACAATAAGAGATATGGTGATGACTGTCTTATCAAGCTAGTCATGGAAATTGATTTTTTTTTTTTTTTTGTTTAAGTTTGAATTTGCTGTGGTGGTTTCGGATAGCTTGAATGTACTGAGGATGCCTTGCAGCGAAGTGTCGGTTTGGCGTGCTGGGTGCGATGAGGTCCTTGCTGTATCTCTTCTTTCAAGGAAACACCCTTCTGTAAGCAGGACGAGATGCGGTGCTGGGAGTGCTGCTGAGTGGCGCGGCCACGTTGCAGGTTGTGTGGAAGCACACACTGCGCCGGCGGGTGCGAATGTGGCAGTGGAAGCCACCTTATGTCTTTCCCCACTAGTGAAATTGCCAGCTGCCAGGGTTCAAGTGCCTTCAGAAAGCCCGAGGAAGATTTCCAGTAAATCTCTTGCTTGGCTCCAGGTCTTAGAAAATAGTGGTCTATGAGAGGAAAATGCCCACGTCTACATTTACAGAGGTTTTAGTGCCATGTAGCACCTGAAACGGGCAGGTATCACGTGGAGAAGGCGTTTTGTAAAATATTGATTGTTTGTGGTTCTGTCTTTGCAGAATTTTACGCGCAAAACCAAGGCTGCAAGCAGGCAAACTGGTTTGCATGGAGAGACTCTTGTGTACATAGTAAATGATACACAGCAATAAACTGCGTAGCTTATGGCTGAGGGAGAAAAATACAAAAGCGAATAGTGCTATGGAAATAACAGGTCTTCGTTAAAGGCTGTTGTGAAAGAGTGAAACGAAAATGCAGAAAGCGGTACTTTTTTAGCCTTTCGTAATTCCGTGGATAGCGTTGCCCTCATACACCCAGTGCCTTCCTAATAACCATCTCCAAAATATATGCTAAAAGGGCATCATCCCTTTGGTGCCCACATTAAAACGCTGGTTATTTCTCCATCTAATGACTGACTCTGCTTACAGCTGCCTGTGGTTTCAAGTATGGTGTACGCGAGACGGCCTCTAAAGTGGCAAGGTCCTGACAGAGCCTCTTGTCTCTTGCCAAACCCCATATTTAGCACAGAGGGGATTTCCTTGCCGTTGTGCAGAGAAGACAGTTGGGCCACAGGGTTTCCCTGCAGCCCCATCTGATCCTGGGTTAAATCAAGTAGCAGTTGCCAGGGGTAAGGTGGGCATCCTGTGAGCAGCGGCTTTGGAGGGGAGTTCATCTGTCCGGTGCACGCGGGCTGGTGACTTTTTTGGCGGAAAAAAAAAAAAAGTACTTGCTGAAGACTTTCGCACGAAGAAATTAACTGAAAAACGTGGAGGCCTGAAAGTGTTCGCAGCTACAGATTGAATTTTGTGACTAGCTTCAGCCAAAATGAAAGGGTAGGAAAATATGTGAAAAAGTCATAATACTCCATTTCAACATTTTTTCAAAATGAGATACATCTTTGAAAATTGACTTATGTCAGGGAAGACACAAGGCACTAAATCTTTCGGAGATTTCTTTTTTTTTTTTGGTGCTGAATGAAGTCTTTCAGGTTGATGTAAACATTTTCATGTTTATCTTTTTATAGCCTGCTCTCGGTTTAGGGGGCTTGGGTCTCTTTGCCTTTCTTGCTTGCGCAATATGATGCTGTGCATGTAAGACAGGGGCAAGCTCCTGGAAAGCTGTGTTGGTTGAGAGCTTCACATGGCTGGGTAGAGGCCTTTTGTTGGCCAGATCTCCCAAATATTTCCTGAGGCTTGGTCTGATCTGGTTTGATCTGACTGGGACAGAGAAGATGACTGCCTTCCCTGGAGGGCAGTGCAAAATTGGCTTAATCAACTGATGGGATCAGAAAAAATTGGCTGAAAGAAACCAAGCCTTTGTATGGCAACTTCACTGAGAATAAATTTAGTAGAGGCTGTTCTCTAAGAACGCTGTCAGAAATATCTTGAAATTTTTTTTCAATTAAATCATTGCGTAATTGTTAAATTCAGAATTGGAGTAAATGGAGAAACAGTCTTTCTTGGTTATGCTACTGGCTTAGGCTTTTAGTGTCTTTTTTTATTTATTCATTTCTTCTGTAGGTGAAATGTGGATGTCTTAAATGGAAACCTATTATTGGGAACTATCTGGTGGAAGTTCTGATAAAAGGTTAGATTAATTTGAATATTGAAGGATGGATTAAAAGGGGGCTGACGGAACAATTAACATTTTATAGGTACAGATTTTTTTTTTGGCCTTTGAGCAAATCAGTTTTTCAGTTTTTATCATGAGACATACTGGATTTGGGGAAGGAAGAAATTCTCGCTTATTCTAGTTAAGTGTGGAATTGCATTTCTTGCAGCTTTTCTTAAATGCGGAGCATTTTATCTCCACGTGATGGATCTTTAACTTGTCTTTTCAAGTGTGTTTTTTGGTGGCTTGATGGTATGTAGAACATTTCCTTCCTGTACTTCAGCATTTCCAACCAAAATCCGAGCATGTTTGAAACCTTAGCTTATTCACACTTCCTAATCATAATCCCCTTGGTTTCCTTGTCAGCACCTTTTTGTGGTATTTCTCTGGACACCTCTATCTAATATCTCCAGAGGTTATTCTACAGAGTAACCTTTGACAAGATCTATTACTTACTACTTACTGCTTTTAACAAGGTGAAAAGAGGTCAGGCTCTCTAAAAGGCAGGCATTATTACAGGACTGCTGTAGAGTCTCTTGGTGGCTTGTCCATCTCTTCTGGCAGCACTGTCTGCGAATCACTTCGGCAGCCTCCAAAGCGCAAAGGAAATACATTCATGACTGGATATGATCATATGTAGATAATATACATCCTTGGGAAAGTGGTTACTACGAGCGTTACAAAGCTTCAGGTTGTTTCTCTGTCATGGTTGTCGCCTGCCAATGCGCCCACTGGAATCTGTGAGGTTTTTGCTGTCAGCTTCCAGGGTAACAGGTTTTCAGGCTGTTACTTTTTGTATGATCCATTTAATTGAGCTTCGTGGCCAACGCTAATGACTTCTGCTGCTGCTGCAAGAATCGAGTTGGTAATTTGGTTACCCCTCCTGTCAGAGTTCAGCATCTTCTAAATGAGACTTGGTGTTGTCTCTTTCTTCAACCGAATTAAGATGCAAAAGCTCCCTCTTTCTGATTTGAAAAAACAGATTGCAAAATCTCACTTTGTCAAAAGAGTAACGACAAGATCCTTTTGGTTGACGTACAAAATCTTAGAAATTGGACAAAACATATTTTCTCCCAAATTAATTAAAAAGCTGAGAAATTTTACAGGAGAGTTTAGACAGATCCCAGAGGTATCTAAAATGCAATTTTAAAGAAATGTCTAGTCGATTTCTCTGCGTGCATCCTCTAAAAAGGAATGAAAAATCTTTCTAGGGAGCTTTGAAATATCTTAGTATAGGGTTTCGTCAATGAAAGACAATGATTTTTTTTAGCCTGGTTCTATCAGTTATTTGCCACAGCTTGCTCCTTTGTGATTTCCGTACATGTAGAACCTACAAAAACTGCTGATATACCTTTCAGATGCAAATAGCTATAGTACATAGCTATTTGGGGGGAAAAAACACTATCTGAGGCTTAACAATAAGCCATAAGGATTTTTCCTCTCATCCCCAAACACTGAAAACTGGGCTAACGTGTTGCTAGCATAGCTTTCACTTCTTTTTCCAGAGCCTATCAATTAACCACACACAGCCAGCAACTGAAGTCCTCTGTCTTGGGATAGAATTTAAATTTGATTTACCTAATAGGAACCGATTGCCACATGACTACTGTATGCGTATGGCACGGGCAGCTGGGGCTGAGCCCTTCGCAGAAATTAAACATGATAACCGTCTTCAGAATATCTAAAGTTATGTAGGGAGAGCAGGGTGTAAATGTGAAATACATATTACTTATTTTTGCTTCGAACAAGAACATGAAAAATGAAGAGAAGGAATGCTTTTTCTCCAGCATGATCACATAGAGCTTGAAGTATATATTGCTAAGGCAAACCAGCTTTCTGCTAGGTGAAAAGAGGTTCCCATGTTGTATTATGATTCCCGATGTTCGGTATGTTTCCTGTGTCAGTAACCTCCCAAAAATTCATTCACTAAGAATTTACATGTAGGAGTGTCTTGGCATATTCCTTTTTGCCAAACTCAGTCTTTACTTGTCAGCATGCAGACAAGTCCTTTTTTGATTTTTTTTTTGAGATGTTCTTAATTTTATTTTTATTTTTTAATTGCATCTCCCCCTTTGGTTTAAGCTCTTTGTAGCTGGACACTTAGTAGTTTACTAAGCAAACTGGTCTTCTGCTGAAGCGTTTAAATGAAAAAGCTGTATCCTAGGGGCAAAGTAAAGGCTCTGTCCTTGCTCAGATGAGCAAGTGTTTACAGCATGTTGCTTTGAGACTGAGCCCTAGAGAACAAGACCAAGAGGTTGTAAAGTGACTGGATGCGTCAACGTGGCAGAGCAGGGGAGGGATAAACAAATCTTTACTAATAGGGAGGTGGAAGAGCTGGGAGCCAGTTTTCTGGCCCATTTTTGGATTGAGAAAGATGAAGACTTTCTAGCAGGGGCTTTGGAGGCAGGAGGAGAGGTAGATCCAGGGTCGGGCTAGCCAGCAGCGGGCTGAAATCTGCTTCTCTCTCAAAGCCTTTGGGTTTTGTGGAGGCCCTGAAAAAAGCCACTCTGCAGGTGGAATCCATCCCTGCTAGAAACTGTTGACCTTTTACAGTAAACCTAGGTCTTAATGCAAGTTGAGTACGATGATCCTGACATTAGGATTTGTGCATTTTAAATTCCAGCCACAGAAGTCAGGTGCTACAAGAATAGAAAGGAATTGCTTTCCTCCCTCTACCCTGTTTTGACTATGATAAAATAACTCACAGTTGGTGAATTAACATCTGATTTACATTCTGTCAGAGATGCTAGTATACGTGCTTTTTGGTATTATTTTTCCCCCAAACCAGCCACAAACCCCCTACTGTTCATCAGTGTAAAACCTTACACTGACTTAAAGGGGAATTCCACGTACAATTGCAGAAAAAAAGATGCAGAGCCTGTAGTGTGGGAAAAAAAAGGGTGATGCTGTCACTATCTCTCTCTTCACATCTGCTTTCATGCTTCCTTTTGCTCAAGATTTTCAAATATTAGCAGTGTTAAAAACAGTATGCATCTCATTCTCGTTGCGGTGATGCTGTAAGGCGGGTTTGCTTGAATTTTCCAGTTTGCCTCAGATGAGAGAGAAGGCTCCGCACGAGGGAAAACTGGCACTTAAAACCAAACTCCTGCCTGGCAATTCCCTTAGCCAAGTTCTAGGTGGCCCCCAGCTTTACGTCCAGCCCCCAGTCTGGTGGCTGGAAAGTTTCTCCACTGAGCTACCAAACCCCTTATTAAGTGCAGAAGTCTGTGAAGCTATAAATACAGAGAGAGTGAGTACTTGGAGTGGTAGGTAAAGGTCGAAGAAGTTTAGAGGAATTTAAAAGAAAGAAGGAAAAGGTAGGTGCGGTGACCGAGAAGATGAATTCTCTTGACTGTTAACTTTTGTGCGTAGCCTGACTGGGAGAATTCAGTTCACTTTAGGTGCATTTTAGATTTTCTGTAAGGTACCTGTGCGATGGTCAACTTTAAATTACAGCTACAAATCTGTTAGCGGTTGAGAAACTCACAGCTCCCCGCCTCCTCTCCACACATACCTACGACAAGACCCCAAAAAATCGGGGCTTCCTGTCCAAACTCCTTGCTTTCCTTGTAAGTTTTGCTTCAACCTTGGAAACGAGCGATCTGCTTGGCCTAGCTGGGAGCTTGCTTGTTACCGTGGGGGTGGTTTTTTTCAAGTGATGGTTGACCACGTGCTCCATTTGCATCAGCTGGAGCCGAAACCTGGGACCTGCTGGGAGCTGAGGCTCTTCATCAAGAGTTTGGGCAGTGTTGGCTCTTGCCAAGGAGGATGCATCTGTCATCCTTTCGCGGGTACCTGCTGGAGAGGGGGAAGGCAAGTGCCCTGCCCTGCCTTTTCCTGTGATGTTCTCGGTAAGTGGTCTGCCTGGGCTCCCTGCGTGAGCACAAGCTGTGACACGTCTATCAGGGAATTCCCCCTAATCGAGGGCTATCAAAATTATGTCTAAACGTTGTGTGCTACAGCATTTCTAACAGGAAGCACCAGCTTACCAGAGCAGAAGGGGTGTTTGCAGGTTTCCGGAGGTATTCAGTTGTGGTAGGTGGGTGAATATTCCTTCCCCATGAGCTGGACCCAGTTTGGAAGACGGGCCGTGCTCACGAGGAGAGAAGCCCTATGCTCCTAGAGCAGCGTTTTCTGGTGGCCTCCTGTGCTCAGTCTCTTAAGGCTGCTGAAAAAAAAATATAAAAATTGGAGGAAATAGCCCCAGGTGAATTGGAAGAACGGTGAAAGCGCGGAAATGTGTTCTTTCCCAATCAGTGATGTTCTCAGCCCCTCCCACATCTCCAGGATAAGGTTCATTTGCCATAAGATAAGGTAGCTTTTCTTATCACGAACAGAAAACTCCAAAACAACATTGGCTTTCATTTCAAAGCAAAGGGGAAATGCTAGTTCAGAGCAATCTGTAAGTCAGTGAAGGTGTTTTGTGTCAAAAGACGAGTTCTTTTCTGGCTGTAAACATTGTTACACTATTTACAATATAATACGGTTGTTTATACTTTAACTTCTTGCCTATTAGAACAAATTTACTTTCAAGATGATTAAATGCTCTTACTTTTTTAAGCGTTCTTTTTACTAGGTTGTGTAGTGTTCATGACTGCTTATGGAATAAATGGTTGGGGTTAGGTGATTCTCCTGTGCCAGCTGGATAAAAAAAAATCTTGCGGTAAATCAGTATGGTGTTAAATCAGATTGCTGCTGTTGTGCTGGGACTCTGCTCGAAGATGCTTCTAATTTCTGCGTTTCCAAAGGTTTGGAAAAATGCTCTCGTGAAAAACTAAACATAGTGGGTAATGAAGGCTAAAATTGCTTATGCTCATCACGTCAATTGGAAAATGATCTTCACTCAGCAACTCTTTTTACCAGCAAATTAAGATGGCAAGCAAGTATGTTGGTGTTGGGGGATTGGCTTTACTTTTCCAGCAACTTCTGGTGCTGTTTTCTGCTTCAAATCAATGTGAGCGCGCCTCCTCTTCCTCTGCGTGGGGGCTTTTTTCTTCTCAGTGATGCGGTTCGTGTCTTCACAATAATTAATTAAATAAAGAAAGAAAGCAAGCTGTATGTTTATGTTGTAATTTCTTGCAGGCTGCCCAGTAAAGTCCGGGTTTGTTGTCTTGGCTATGTGTAGGCTTTTTAAGACGGACTGCGGGCTGCGCGCATCTGCCTGTGCCTCACGTCACTAAACGTAGGGGTTTTGGGGGTGGTTTTTGTTGGTTTTTTTTGGGCTTTTTGGGTTTTTTTAGCTGCAGGTTGGAAGACTCGGAGAAACTTCTCGCCCTCTTTTGTCGCCGGTAGTCAGAAGGAAGCAAATCGCAGCGTTTTTTCGCCAGCCCGGATGACTGCGCTCGCCAGCAGGGGCTGCTGCCAGCCCGCGCCTGGCGGCGGGGCGGGGNGGGGTTTGGGCGGGGTTTGGGCGGGGTCTGGGCGGGGCAGGCCAGGGCGGGGCCCCGCTCGACCCGGCCCCGCCCGGCCCGCTGGAGGTGGCCGATTTTGGGATCACTTCAAACCCCCCACCCTCTGAAAATGTGGCTTTTAGGAATTTTAGGAAGCGGGAGCGTTTTTTCCCGGCGTGTATTTTGCGTCCGTCCCGCCTCTCCCTGTCCTTCCTGCAGCAGCGACTGGGCTACAGCCGAAACCATCTTTCTCCCCTGGGTTGGTTTGCTGGATGCAAAAATGCCATCGCTCACCAGACCCAGGCATATATAAATCTCTCGGAAGAGCAGGGGAGCTGTGCAGAAAAACGAGGATTTGCAAGATTAAAAGACAACAAATCACCATGTTTCTGCCAGGGGGCATTAAAAACGTTTTATATGTTTTTAATGCATTAACAGGGACCCACAACGTTTTTTGTGGTAGCGTGCTATTCCTTAAAAAAACCTGAGCATCCTAAGTGACACTGATTATTTTGTATAGTTGGACAAAGGTTCTGTTTTTTCCCCAGGAGCGCGTGGAGTTCAATCAGCAGGATTTAGATCTTGGGCTCATTCTCTTAGCGCGGTAGTAAATCATTCCTAAATCTTACAGAGATGCTCCACAAATTCTGCTGACTATCAGTGTAAGGTTTCGCATCCAACAGCATAGATTTATTTAAGTATAGGTCTCGTGCCTTTTGAGAATGTACCATCTGCTTAAATTGTGTTTACTGTGTGGAAGAAGTCAGCGTTTTGCTGGTGAATTATAGAAAAATGATAGCCTGACTTACTCTTCAAGTGACACCTGTTTAGGAATAATTTGTTAATTGCCACTTTGAGGCTGATTCTTGTGTTCTCCAAATGAATAGGTTTAGTTACTATCACGTACTAATTTACTGAATAGCTACTCACTCTAATGCAACAATAATAACATGTAATTACCTGCTGCAGTTACTCCAGCCTGCTTGCAGGGTTCAGCTCTGGAGGAGAGGGAGGGAGAAATACATGGGATAGAGAGGAGGTTGTATTCTCCACCGGTGTAAAGTCACACCGTATCATCACGTCAAGAGATTGTAGATTGTAAATCCATCACCCACTTGCCCAGCGTGGGAAACCTTTGTCCAAAGGAGCCCTGGCAAGGTACAGTCCTGGCTTCCTGCAAAGAGGGCTCGCCGGAGTCAGCCTAAGACTGCAGTGCTGGTGTTCACATAACTGCTGTTCCCAAACACGTAACATCTACATTTTAGTCTAATTACAATCTTAACAGCTGGCCCGTGCTGAAAAGGATTGGAAATTTTTCCTACGGAGACAAGGGGAGTTTAATTTTTTTTGGTGAAGTAATTCTGCGTATTTTATTACTATGCCCAGTTTGAACACGAAGTAGGTATCTCATGTTCTAGGAGACTACGTATATGCACGTATGTACTTTTGGTAATGTTAGTTACTTAGTGTACATGGAAATTTGTTAACTCTGAATGCGAGACTTCAAAGCGAAGCCAGGCACGTGATTGAAAATGGAAGGTACTGTGTTGGGCATACACCGCTCTCCCTGTGATCAGCTGGAGCTGTAAGTGCTCAGTCGGTGAAAGGTATTTGCTTTGGACCAATGTACTGCTGCTGGAGGCCAGATTTCTGTCTGTGAAAGACCGTATGCAGTTGTGGTGAGTGCTTTTATTGGTGACTATTTAGTTGCTCTGCGTAGTCTTCACGGCACGTACTACCATATACACCAGTAACATGTGCACTGTGTAGTGATACCTCCCAGTTTAGTGGAGGACCCTTTAAATTACCACATCTAAGCAACTTTATACTGTAGCAATGTACAAGGAAAGGTGTAATTAGTCACTTTACTATGGGAAGTAAATTTCTTTAGATACTGTCCTGGTTTGAGCTGGGATAGAGTTTATTTCATTTCTGTAGCTGCCTTGTTTTGGGTTTAGTATGAGAATAACGCTCATAACACATTGTTTTAGTTGTTGGTAAGTAACGTTTACATTAGTCAAGGACTTTTTCAGCTTCCCACAGAAGCTGAGAGGGAGCATAGGCAGGACAAGCTGGCCAAAGGAATATTCCATACCATAGGCATCATGCTCAGTATATAAATGGGGGTTGGGTGGGGTGCAGGGACCTGCAATTGCTGCTTGGGGCGGGCTGGAGAGAGCAACTTCTGTTGTATCACTTGTTTTGTATTTTCTTTCACCATTATTATTTTCCTTTTACATTATTGTTCTATTAAACTGCCTTTATCTCAACACACGAGTTTTTTTTTTCTCCTTTCCTCTCCTTTTCTCCCTCTTCTCCCTATCCTGCTGTGGGGGGAGAGGGGAGGCGGGGAGGAGCAGGCAGCTGCGTGGTCCTAGTTGCTGGCTGGGGTTAAGCCACGACACATACAAAACTACGTAAACAAATGTATACCAACAAGTACAGTATGTAAATAAGTGCATAGACTACAGCACGTACAGGAGAGTAACGATTGCAGTATTTGTCATGGATTTCCCAATTGGTAGTAGGTCTGTGAAGGTAATGCATTTGGCTGCAACGAGGACAACTATGAGAGAAAACCTTTTGTTTTATATCTCTCCCCTTCTATACAAAAAATACTACTGGGAAACAGGAGAGAAGCTCCTGCTGGGAAGGGGCAGTGGCCAGCACGTGAGTGTCTCATGTACAATATTCTGGGTATTAACATGAGTGGACACCAGGTTGCTAAGAGAAGCTACTTTTAGTGAGATAACTATTTGCAGGAGTACTGCAGCTTTGGCTATCGGTCAGTCCAGGTGCGTGTAAATGGGATGCAGGAGCTGCAGTCGCTTGGGTGATCTCACGAGTGGGTTTGCATTGTGTTTTTCTGGCTGGATTGTTGCTCACTTACGAGTGGTGACCAGGCGCCCATTCATGGCTTGAGAGTGAACTGCTGGGATTGCTCTAGTCCATCTTAGCTGCTAGATCCTTCTCAATTTGATATACCCCCCCCTTTTTTTTTTTTTTTTTTTAACATGTCTGCTAGGCGTTACTAACAGAAGTCTGTGGGTGGCTAGCTTTGTTCCTGGGCTTCCCTGTTCATGTTTTTGCTCTGGCTGCGCCTCATGCTTGTAGCGCCTTAGAGCTGGCATCTCGCAGCCGCCTTTGCCTGTTTTCGCTATCTGGGCTTTTACTTCCAGGCTCCCCGACACCCCCACCCCCTGTGCATTGCTGGATATTAACCGAGTGCAAACATCACGTCGCTGATGCATATCAAATCTGGAACGATGGTCAAGCACTCTACCCATTTGGTGTTTCTTGGAGGTTTTGGATTTCTTAGGATTTAGCATTGAGTCCCCATGTCCAAAGCAGGAAGTCATATTGCTTTTCCATTTCAGCTTACCGGTTTTCAGCCCCCTACTCCACCTGTGTTTAGGAAAAACTGAAACCTGTTCTTACAGTCCTGAAATGCTGCTTCCTTAACGTCTTCTACAATGGGAGCAACACTAAGATTTGAGTCTTTTCTCATGTCTGCTCCAAATTACAGTAGGCAAGGCTGGTGCCCTTGGTGTTTATATTTGGTAGCCAATAGATGTGGCAATGCGTCAGATGTACTTTTATCACCATAAACAAAGATACCCTGGATAGATCTTGGTAGTTTTGCCTCAGCTGGTGCTAATGGATTTTGACCTCTTTGCTGCGTCTTTTTCCTCAGCGTTTTTGAATTGGTGTACGTACTGTGATCTTTTATTTTTATTTTTTCTCTGTTTTGCTAAGGCAGCTGATCTAGTCTTTGCAAGTTTCTACAGGTAAAGTGCCTTTACGCAGAGTTGCTGGATTCAGCAGCCCTCCTAAAGCATGGAAAACGCTGCATTTTAGCTTGGTTTTGCTTGGCTCTACTTTGTTTTCTAGGTGTTCTTGTCTTTGAAACTCAACCTATGTGTTCAGCCAGAGCGCCGCATGACCCACAGTGACTATTAGATGAAGGAGTTGTGGTGTTGTATTGCATTCAAATCAGTGTCTTGCTCTGCCCCCGTTGCCCAGCGGTGGGTGGTACTCCGGTGAGTCATCTACTATAAATGCCAAATGATAGCATCTTTTGCTTCATGATGTTCTTACTGGCAGCGTCGTGCATCACCAGCACTCGGTCACATTTCTCCCGTCTAATATTGCTGCTCATCACAACTGCGGTGATCGTGTTGCAGCTGGCTCCATAACCCAGCTGGAGTCTAGCTAGTTAGTCGATCAGTGGGGCAGTCACAGATATAACAGCTAGTTTTCTTCTATAGCATTTGTACACAGACAGTCTTTGCTTGAGTTACATGTCGTATATTCTCCTCTTATAGGGAATTTTTCTGTCCTCAATCACTGCTCGTACAACTACGTGAACTATTCACTTACCCACCTCCCCGGGATCACTGCAGTGGTAGTATATAAAGCAGTTCTGTTTCCCACAGTTGTCCATAGTCTGTGCGTATTTTTTTTTTCTTCCAGCCTTTCCTGATGCTTTCCAGATCCTGTGCACAGGATCAGGGTGCCAGCAATCTCAGTTACTCTGTCTTTGTTCTGCCCCCTAAATTCTTCAAACGTGTTTCTATGTACTTAATCTTCACTAGAACCTATCGTTGTTTTGATCCTTTCCCTGTGTAACTCAGCTGCCTGAGTTCTTTGCAGATACTTACCTTGGGTTAAATTTGTTTCCTTCTATTGATCGTTCTACAAATGCTCTTGCCCTAAATAATGATTTTTCTCTCTCTAAACTTGAAGCGGATGGCTGCATTCTTAGTTCTCTAATGCAAACATCTATTCCTTCTTAACATCTCCTGGCATCAGGTTGAATTTTTTTTTCTACAGTTTCATTTTGTTTGAGGTTACAGAACTCACTGTACACAATTTGTATTTCTTTCCCAGTATTTCCAGCATTTTAAGCATAATCTTCCCACTCACTTTTTGTCTGTTTCTTCCCCATACTCTTCACTGTTAGTCTGGGGGAACAGTGGGGCGATGTAGTAAAGCTTTTAAAAATTCATACAGATTCAGGTCTTGCTCCTATGACTGTGCAATGTGTTTTGTCTGAAAACCTAACTTTTTTTGCTAGTCTGAATCCCTGCATGTTGCCAGTACTTTCTAAAAGCTACATGTGTGTTTGTTTTTAACTCTCTCCCTTGCAGCTATCCCGGTAGGCTTCGTGCTGCCACCTTTATAGTACGTTGGGTGCCGGTCATTGACGCTGAAGGATTCCGTTTCTAAAGTGAAACTTTTAAAAAATAACAAATAGCCTGCTACTTGCATCAATGCAAAACGCTACGTAATACTTCTTTAACTTTCTGAACTTGCAGACGGTTTTAGTACAGTCATTGGGCATCAACTGCTCTTCATCTCCCAGCCTACGGGTGCGTGGGGGCACCCTACGTTGTGGGTGCGTGCTGGGTGTCCTGGTGCAGGGATGCTGCGGTGATTTAGGTGCGGGGCAGTCCAGGTCTGCGTGACCACCACGCTGGTGCAGACCTGGCTATGGCGGAGCTGCTCGGGTGTCTTTGGACGATGTTTCCTGGTGCTCCGAGTCCTATGGGGGTGAATTTGATATGGTGCAAACCAGTCTGCTGTGGGTCTCGTGGTAATAGCGGGAGAGCGGCGTTCCACCAGCCTGACCTCAGAGCCCTGCCAGAGCCTGTCAGGCTCCGTGTAGCACCGGGTACAGTGTTTCCCGCTCTGTAGCGTGGTTAATCCACTGAATCTGGTTAAACCACCCATGGATAATTGAGAGTTGGGAGTGCTTGTGCGTGCTGAATCTCAAGCTTTGATGAATCGGGGCACCCAAGGTGCAAACCAGTGGGGAACTGGAACCAGGATTCCCGGGACTTTGGTGGGAACGTGGAGAAAGCAAAGCAAGTAACCAGCTTTAAAGCTGATTTACAGAAGCAGGTGTGTTAAACCTGCAACCCCCTTACTCGTGTAGTTAGCTTGGGAAGACCAAAAATACTAATACTACTCCTGTCTTTTCTGCAAACCTGTCCCTCCTTAAATTTTTAACTTTGAAGCCTGACTCATTTTTGAGTGCTCTGAAAGCAAGACTTTCTGAAAGAAAGAGATGGCCCGTCATCTCTTCGTTCAATTTGATCTGATACCGATGCCATCTGTCCCCTGAAGGCCCTTTGCTTGTGTGTCCTGTCAGTAGAACAGAGAAAATACCACCTCCGTACCTTCTGATGTTGCAAGTTTATTTATGCTAAGCTCTTTGTGACTGAAAAGTGCTTTATTTTATTATTACAGCATTATTTTACTGTGGATCTCCTAAAAGTTTTTAACTTTTCCAAATTAGTTCCAAACTTGCATTTCTCCTGCATTTGCCAAATCTTGAGACTCTTTCCAGATTCAGAGCCAATAACATTATCACTGTTAGTCAGAACTTGCTTGGAAAGGGGATTTCTTCCATATTGGCCTACGCTTCGTCATGGCATCGAACACTTGGAAGGTCTTGGCCTATTTTCTGAGCACCGTTTCAAACACATGCGTGCCAAAGGAAAAGTAATTGGCTAAAAACAAGTGATCATAGTATCTTTTTTAAAAGTCATTATGTTAATTTTCCTTGAGGGACTTCTCTGGATTGTTCTGTAACTTAATTTTAAAAAAAAAAAAAGTAATCTTGGTTCAAAAGCTCCCTTGCTGGTTATGGAAGGGTTGGTACTTTACTTATAATGAGTTTATCTTTTTTTTTCTTTCTTTTTTTTTTTTTTTTTTTTT
>VZSF01005788.1:477110-607689 GCA_013398295.1 Chionis minor | reverse complement strand
CTCCCCCCCCCCCCCCCCCCCCAATCAGTTCAGTTTTTGCCTTGAAGTAAATAAACTTTTAAAACAAATAGAGTTTATGGAAGAGGGTTCATGCAACTGTGATAAAGCACTTCAGGCTGTAACTTACACTTGTTTCTGAGGCTTCACTTTTATAGCTTTAAAAAATTCTCATATGATCTCATTTTAGAATTGGGTACTTCAAAGGTTGTTCAATCCGTGTTCCTTCGAGGCTGCCTATGCAGCCCTATAATTTTTTTCCCATGTTCTGTTCTCTCTTTCCCCCCCCCCCCCCCCCTCCCTCCTTTTTTTTTTTTACAAAAACAAACAANNNCTTATTAACTGGAAAACACCAAAGGGATTTTCACACACCAAAGTGAATAGTCTTGCAATATTCTAGCCATGCCTCTGTCAAAGTTACTGGAAAATCACAGTCCGTGGTGGATACGCGTTTTCATGTTCATGCTCCATCAGCAAGTGTCTGAACTAATCTTGCTACCCAGGCTCACGTACGGTAGATCTGCAAGCAGAACTGTTCTGATAAAGCCCTCCAAAAGTGATTTGATTTAAATTAGAAATAATTGTTTTATCAACTATGATTTATCACACCATTAAAACCTTCCATCAAAAAGCAGGAGCTATACAGGCTGTGTGAAAAGGGATGAAGGAAAGAAAGGATCTTTCCCAGCATGTATGTGATTGGATTTTCTTTGCTTCCTCCTCCCTGCCCCCAAATATGGAGTCATATCCAGTAGTGAAATGCATAAAATAAATTGTTTTGCCAGTCCATGAGAAAGGAGAACATGAGGGGAGAAGGAGGGAAGAGTAGCATAGGACTCTGCTAGAGGAGATGGATGGTAGTCCTTGGAAGGAGACTCAGTCTCATTTGTTCCTGAGGCTCTCCAAACAATTTTTGTTCTGCAGAATTATGCAGAGAATCATATTATTTGGATGATCTGACCAAAGTGGGTGTTAAGAATTTTCTTTGCCGGTTTTGACACATGAGAAGATATTAGGACACGCTAACTGTCCTGAAAGAAAATCTAGTGGTATTAATATTCAAAAAGCTATTTGTGGCATTGATAAATGCAAAAATATTAGTCAGTATCTTAAACTGTTCATATAAATAGCTCTCTCTGTGCAGAAAACCTAGCCTTACCTATAAAAATGTTGGATGGTACGTCATGCAAAATTATGACAGCTAGAGTATACAGACCTAATGGCCTTCATATTGCTAGCATATACTTGGAAAAAAGTATCCTGCAGCAATATGGCTTTCTGAGAAGAACTCCTGACCCTTCTCTGGTGTCTGATTGGAGGCAGATGGAGGATGGAGAGGGATCTGTCAAGTGCTTAGGATGAAAGTGTCTTCCAAAAGTGCTCTGCCGTTCCAGACGCTGAAGCCCACACTTGTAATCCCTTTATCGGATGCAGTCACTGGTGATACTGACCTATAAGATCTGCTTTCACAGGAGTTCTGACACCTCAACTATGCCTTTATTTTGTGATTATGTTGCCTCTATAGTGTAGGTACTTTGAAGTATAGATAGGTCTGGTCAGTGGATACATCCATAGCATGTACAGGCATATAGGTGGCAATAAGGTTAGTGATTCTGTGTGCAAAGATCATGGCTCTTTGGAATTTTTGTGTAGTGCATTTTAGTATCTATATTATTTGGGTGTTTTGTGTAGTGCGTTGTAGTATCTATATTGTTAGGGAATGTTAACGCTTACATTCTGATTACTTTAAAAATGAGGGTGTTTTTTCACTGTCCTGGTACAAATCTCAGTGATCTTCTGTTTGTGCAAGGGAGGGACAATGGAATTAAGTATTCGTATGCTTGCTAGACCATCAAACCAGCTTATATATTAAATAATTTTTTTAGAAACTGAGGCAATTACATGTTGAGATAGCTTTTTTAGTTTTTTTAAAATTCTATTTTAAGTTCTCACACAAAGAATTCGTTATTCATAACTCTCTGCACCCTAGTTCAAAATGAGATGAATTATATTAATTAAAAATGCAAAAAGCCAGATCAGTCTATGCAGTCCAGTCCCAAAATAATGGTCTTGTAGTTAAGCAGTACATTGTAGCTATAAATATATATATGTATTTATTTCCTGGCTGTGCCACCAACTTTGCATGACTTGGGATAGATCATGTAAACTAGGATTTTTTGGATGAAACTACAGATATAAGATGCTTAAAGCTCCTTGCAGTAAGTTACGATTTTGGGCATCTTTAAACTCTGTTAAAAAAAAAAAAGTCAGTCTTTAAATGTGTGTTCTTTAGTCTCTTGTCTGTAATTTTGGCACAGTATTACATCTTCGTGTCAGAGAGAATACTGAGAGCAGAATGAGCAAAATAATGTGTATGTGTCTGACCTTTCCTTATTTGCTTACTTTTTAAGATAAATATTCCCTAAAGGGATATGATTGGAAGAGGGTGTGTGCAGCGTGAGTTGAAAATGAAGCCTTTTAACGTATTTCTGATTGGACACCTAAAAACTGGAGGCGCTCAGTATCACCACTTGCTCTTGGAAATCTCAGCCAAGATTTTTTCATTTTTCCCAGAAGAGCTATGGCCAGGATGGCTGAGGCTTGAAAGCTGTGTATTTACATAAGCGCAAGTTACAAATCTGTGGTTTTCGGAGATGTTTAAATTTCACCGCTTTACACTTGCAGCATGTTATAAGTTGCTGTGAGTTGTTCGCAGATTGTGAATGTGCAGCCTACAGAGAATTACTCCTTACTTTGCCTCCTTCTCTTTAGGAAAAGTAATATTTTTTTTTGTGTGTGTCGGTTTTTAATATTCTTGTTTGTAGTTATGGATTGGTCACTGCCAGAAATTTGTGGCTAGTCGCTGCCTGGGAATTGTTTCTTTTTGATGTACTGCCTCCCTAACAGAGGCAATATCCATCGGCCAGAAAGGCTGCTTTTTTACTGCGATGTAGCTGTCTTCTGAGAAGAGTTCTGGGGAGTTTTGTGTTGCTCAGACGTACTTGCAGCCCTTTAGGAGGGAAAGAAATGTCCCTTTGCACACCCCACCTACCTCGCAGACGTGCACGCTCACCCCGCTGCCTGCCGAGCAGATCTCCCTGCTCTGTGTCTGCTCCTGGGAGGGTTTCCCATAGTTTGCGTGTGCATTTGCCTAATGACGGGCAACGCTTAATTGATTCTGGAAAGCAGACTCATCCCTGTGCTCAGTCAGTGGTAGCAGTTTACTTTGCAGCAGCTGTATGAGCGGAGAGCAGAGCGGCAACCCGTGTCAGATGTCCCCTGCCTGCCCCTGCAGTGGAGCGATGACTGCGTTTAGGTCCCTTTACCGCTACATCCCAAATCTCTCATTCCTTGAGGCAGAGCTTTAGGTCTGTCTGGGCAGAAATACACAAGCTATACCTGTTACCTGTCTGGGTTTGTTGTGGAGCCCTGGATCCAACCCTAGACTGCGATGGATTGGGGGTGCTCCCGAGGGACCAGCAGCTGAGCAGCCTCCCCACAAATCCCTGGGGTGCTTTAATCCACACAGCCTCCTCCAGTGGAGACTACCAGGAAAGCTGTATGTCAGGGGCAGGGGGGCTCCCTGGGGGCTGGGGCCACAGAGGGCTCCTGGGGGTGTCAGGGCAGGACCCATCCCACCTCCCCAGCCGGGGAGCAGGGCAACCCCAGCCCCAGGCGTTGACGCATCCCTCTGAGATGCTGGTGTTTGGCGTTCTGGGTACCAAGGGGGAGGCAGACTTTTGTTTGTCTCTCGCATGCATCAAAGGTATTTGCAGGGTGTCATTAATGCTAGGGGCTGGAGGAGCCCCTCTGTCCCTCACGAGTACCTCTGGGGCACTTTGGCTTTTGCCTGGGTTGCAGGGAAGGGAGGGAGGGATCGCCGCTTTTGTGCTCAGAGCAGGCATATATGGGCAAAAAAGGTCTTTAAAGACCTGTATTGGATTCTCATCAAAGTTAGCCCCTGTCTTGGGTCCAGTCACTTAATGGTCAACAATCTTGACCCAAGGTTGCAGACACATCCAGGGTGGAGGGGGATGCCAGAGCCAAGCTGGGGAGTAGGGGTGGGTGGGTGGGTGTCCACTGGAAAGTAGGGGAAGCGGCACAAAACGGTTTGGGTTTTTTGTGTTTTGTTGTGGGTGTCTGCCAAGTGGTTTGTGGGCCGCCCAGTGCTCTTTCCAAGTCAGATACCTGAGTTGCCAGGGCAGACACTCCTCAGCCTTCGCTCCGGTGCTGGCTGGAAGGAGCCCCTTTGGTGCTGCGGGGGCTCTGTGCCGCTGGCCTGTGTAATGGGGGGAGAGGAGGGGGCTTCGGCGCTGAGCCTGCCTGCCCCTGACACCGCTCACCTCTCCCGGCATGTTTGACTCCTGGTCTCCACAGTGGCTCCTGATTTTGGAGCCCTGGGGAAGGCTGTGCCTGCAGCAGGGCATCATTTGTGGATACCTGCACTGGACGTGTCCCGTGATTACTGATGTCACTTCAGGTACTCCTGGAGACTGACGACAAAATACTTGCCTGCCCTCCCCCTGGCTCCCCTGCCAAAGGCTTTCAGTAACTTTTGTGAATGGTTCTTCTGGTCCATCGTTTTAACTGTTTTGATAAGATGAAAGCCTCCAGTCTAACAAAAAATACCCAGAAGGAACTGGTTGTAACGTGTAAGCGGGCCACCAAAATACAGAAACTTGTTTTAATATCTGCAAGTGCTCTGAGTGTATGTTGTTTTTTTTTTTTTGTGAGTTACTAGTTAGTTCAAACAAATCCTTGCTAACTGCTTTAATTGCATACTGCCCTTTTAAAGTCCAGTTGTGCTGTGCTATAGTCAATGCAAATAGTAAGGATGATTTGGAAACAGCTTCATAACCTGGTTCCAAAAATGGAAAACTCTTACTTTAAATGAAGGTATTTTAAGAGTAGGAAGACTCCGTCTTTGTCTTCCTACAAACGTATGGATAAGCCTAAATCCAAATGTTGTTGTGCTGCTCTTAGTCAAACTTGATATATGATGGTGAGAAACTAAGTGTCTGAAGGTAAGCTGTATGTATTAGAGGTTGCCGGTAGCTTTGGAAGTATAAAGTTTAAAGTGTTGCAAATCAGCCTGCCCTTGATTTGTCGGGGTTGAAAAGAACAGTTTTTAGTTTTTAATGTCTAAGACTCTCTAGTGCTGAGTTCTGCCTTAGGGGACGTGCGGGCTGCCAGTGTTCTCAGCGGAGATTTGTTACCCCAGAGGATTTTATCTTATACTGAGAACAGTGAGTGTTGAAGGTTTGATTCAGGATTTTTCGGTCATTTTGAAGAGAGAGGAGTTCCCAATAAAAAAAAATCTTTTAAAATTGTAATTAAAAATTGGTGAAAGTTAATCATTAATGCCTTGTAGCTGATTTATTAATGGCCTCATTTTTCCGCGTAATGAAAGTCTTAAGCTGTCTTGTATGTTAACTATAAAGCCAAAAAAAAGTAAGAAGCAAGATTGTCCTTAATTTAAAATGATTTTAAAAATACAGAAATGCAGAGTTTTATCCATAAAATCTATAAGGTTGGTTTGCAGAGTTCTGGTTTAGGGATTATTTTATATAATAAACCAGAAGGAAAATTTTGGCTGGCAGAATTTTCAAAGCTCATGTTAAAGCCCCTAACTGCTTCTGGTATGAAAGTCAGCTAAGCAGCCTTGTGTTGTTGTTTCCCCCAGGATATCTTTTATGCTTTCTTTTTTTTCCTTCCTTCCCTTTGGAAATCCAAGTGTTTATTTGCATGCAAGGTAGGTGAATTCTTTTATCTATTTGTGTATCGTAAACCAAAGCAATTAGCATGCTGCAGTTACAGTACACTTAAAAAACAAAACAACCCTTCAAAACCTTCAGTCAATATTATTCCTGGAGGGAAAACTCTTAATTAAATTGTATGCAAACTACAACAATAGGCAAAGTTGTTTGGTGTTTAATAATAACTGTTGGGGGCGGGGGGAAGAGTGAAAAAAGTAAGTGTAGCAGAGAGCTTTGCATGCCATTAACCCAAGGATAGAAATGAGGTCAGCCTTTGAAGGGACAGACAACACACTTATCTGCCAACATTGGAAAGTCCCAAAAGATTAGCTTATTTGCCAGATGTTACTGGGAGTTCATCATTGACACCCTCTGCTTCATGAGCTTCAGCTCTCACCACAGTTGCAGTTGCCTTTTCTGCCCTTTGCAGGCTTCCTGGAGATCTTCTCCAGCGCATAATGCTTGGATTTTTTCCTTGAAGTAGGTTGTTTTCTTTTTTGTTTCACAGCAATAGGCATGATGAACCATCTTAACTTGCGAAGATGATCTGAAGACTCTTTGTTTTTCTTTCCTACACCCACGATAATGCTCTTGGCATAGGAACCACTGACATGAAGCGCAGCGACTTCTACAGCTCTGGGAACGGGGCTGTGTTTGTGAAGGAGTTTGTCGAAGAGAGAGGAGCCACCTCACTTAATGCCGTTAACCTTTGGGAGAAGAGTGAAAATAGGGGCAGACTGTCTGACAGGCTGAGCATCTTTTGTTCTTTTTTTGTCCCTTTGCCTGGAAAATAACTGTAGATACAATTTTAATAAGCAGACTGTTTTTATGTTTTTAGCAACTTGGTAGGGCATTAAATATTGCACTGTAGCACTGTTAAGCCTGGAATGGCATCCTCTGCATGTATCTTCTCCTTTAAATCTTTCAAGAGTTTGGTAGTAAATATTGATTTCAGCTAATGGTGGTTTTAACTTCTGTGTGCGTATTCTGTGCCCCAAGGGACTGTGTCCCAACCAGGGAGAAGCCAAGACTTGCTCATAAAGAACAGAGCAAGTATGTTTTTCCTTTAAAATGCTAGCTGTCAGTGGTGATCTCTTGAAGCAAGATTCCTGTCGCTTGTGTTAACTGCAGTTGTTTTGCAGTTTCTCTACCTCCCTTTGTGCAGAACAATTTGTGAGTTGGACAGTGACTTACGTAAAGCCGGATGTTATCGCCACGTACCATGGGGCATCCAATCTAGGAAGTCTGAGGGTTGAAGCTTTTGAGATAGCTAGGAGAGGGTCCTTTTGTAGCAGACGATTGAAAACACCTGTTTGAATCCTGCTCTAACACAGCCTTCATGCTTGCTTTCCATTGACTATCCTTCGTTAGAACTTAACCTTCTAATGTGAGCACTGAACTTGAATGTCTGATGATATGGAGCAAGAATATTTGTTCCTGTTGAGATAAACGTGAAATTCTGATGCTGTTTGACTATCTATAGAGACTTGACATTCTCTCTAACATTTGTCACATTGGGTCTGTAGACCCAGGTGTTGGTTTTACTCCAGTAGGTCTGGGTTAGCTGTTGAATTTCCGGCATTGGAAAGCTAGCAGAAAAATTGCACGTAGGGAAAATGGAGAAGTGATACAGGTGTTGTTTCTGTTCGCCGGTGTACGAAATGTTCATTGTTGAGTAGTGCCTTTTCCTTGCATTGCTTGACTCTGTGGTTATATTGCTACAGCTTGTGCCGCTGCACGTTCTGTTAAGCAAACCTCTGTGCTGTCAGCGAGGTTGCAGTCTCGTCTCTCCTGTTGTTTCAGGGAGAGCAGGTATTAGGGTTGTTCTGCAGATGCCATCAGTGGGGGACAGTTGCAGAGCTACAAGCCTGGGACGCTTCCAGGTCAGGCCGGCCCTGTTTGGCCAATCACAGAGCGCAAAATAACCACGTTATTCCTCAAAGTGCTTTTCCAGAGGTGAAGTAACAGCCATCTTTCCCTATAAAGATCTGATTTCTCCTATAGAATATTTCTGTGCTGAGATAACTTTCATGAACTGTTTTCAAAAGTGCTGGGTCTTTGGTGTTTTGTTTTTTTTTGTTGTTTTAAATTCACTTTTCACCTCCATTCTATTTCCTTTTTTTTTGTCTTCTACTGCCTGTGCTTAATAACCCCATGGCCATACCTGTAAAACAGCAAATCCTTTTGCACTATACCGAGTAAATCCATGAAGGGTTTCCTATACTGAAGTGGAGAGTCCAAGAAATGTAGAGTAATCACTTAGACTCGTGCATTTTCAGTAGACCGGAGACAGAGCGCATCCAGCGTAGAGGACAAATCGTGCCCTCTACCAAATACTCTATCTTGCATGGATGATATATGGTGTTGGGCTCTCACGCTGCTGTTACATGGGAAGGCAGTAGGTCACCTGCTTTCTATTTTGAGTTCCTTTTTCAGTGGTATCCTTTTACTCCCTTCCTCTTCCTCAGCCTGGTCCTTAGTGTTTTGCAGTCCTCACTTCCACTTCCTTTCTCTTTTCCATTTCCACTGGTGGCTCCTTGCCCCCAGCCCCTTTGGGATTCTTCTTCCCCTTATTTCGCCCCCCTCCTTAATTCTGGAGTTTTACAAACTTCATTCTCGTTCCCTTTTGAAATTTCCCATCTTTGCCTCTTCTTTTTTTAGTTATCCTCAGTTCTGCTCTTTCTTTCTTGAGAAGAAAGCAGCTCCGCGCAAGCAGAAGAAAGGCAGGAGGCAGCCATTTGTTCTTCCACGGTAACAGAAACAGTGTTTGTCAGCGAGGGAGAAACAACTCTTCTCCCTCAGCTGGTTTGGAGGCGAATGGGTGTACCTGGAAGAGAGAGATGGGACGAAACCTTAGGACTGCTGGAGAGCCTTCCCAGCACTGGATTTTGGTCAGTCAGGCAGTCAGCAAACTGACCGGCCGTTTAAAAAGAACTGGGGTGTTTGGCAGGGTGAAACAAGCATCTTTTTGCTACTCCGTTGGCAAACCATCCTGAAGCGTGCCAGTGGCCAGTGACTTCCCAGACGGCCAGGGGCTGACGACCAGCGAGGCGCCCCCCGCCTCCGTGCCGCGCAGAGGGGGCTGGCTGCTGGGCGGCAGTGCTGCCAGCCGCCGGCAAGGGACCGAAGGCTGCTTGCTGTTGAGGCAATTCACACATCAACCGCTTTTTGAGAGCGCCCGGCTCTGCCTGAAGATTTATGGGGCTCTCTTCTTTTAAAACAAATGAATAAAGGCCCAAGCTGAGTGTTTTTCCACATATAAATGTCAGAAATGCAGTCGCAAAAACTTCGCTGGAGTACCAGTGAGGGCTCAAGCCCCAGCTCAAATGTGCATCACATTAAGGCCTTCTTGGGGACTCCAGACACAAATTGCTTTCCAGCATCCAGAACCATTTGGAAATGCTTTAATCCTGAAACGAGGGGGGTTTCTAATGGAAATGCTGACAGACCCTACGTTGTGGCAGGCGGAGCAGGCAGGGCCGCGGTAATGAGCCCTGTATGTGTGCATGTGGAAAGCGTGATGCTAGTTTCAGAAAACAAGCAAGCGCTTCCACCCAACAGCCCGTGGCCACGAAAAACACCACGCGCCGTTTCGGCGTGCAAAGATACTTAAAATTGGCTTTGCTCATGCAAGGACATACTGGGAACGACCAGGTAGGCATTAACCCTGCATGTACTGCACTTCCGAAACCGACAAGTCTTAATAGCATTTGTAGTAACGCTGTAATTGCCTGTAAATAGTGCTGTACCGAAGAGCCACGATGAGCGGTTTAAAAAGCTGCATACGCCGATGGGGTTCTTTAATATTCACAAGTGCACCATAACCATGTCTCCTCTTACTTTTTATACATTGTGGCCATGACCCTAAAAAATAGGTGATGCTTCACTTACTGCTCACGTCTCTGCATCCTGCTGCAAACACTAGTGACTGTGTATTTTGTACTTGTATTTGGAAATCTCAGTGACCTTGGTCGCACCAGGCTGAAGAAACCTGTCTCGCAAGCATGTGCCCAGGTGATTAATTTCAACAAACAGGTTGCTTATAAGAGTGTAATTACTCACTTGTGCAAATGACAGGATGGGTGCGCTGACCTGCATTAGGCACATTGTAGTATACACCTCCCCATCGGTTCTTTTTCACTGTTAATCAGAGGACTGAAAACCTTGCAACATTTAGACAGCTTGAGGTTGAAGGCTGAAATGTCACTTTTAAAAGAGGGTTAAAAAGGTCGCACAGCTGCAAATAATAATAGCCCAATGAAAATCAGATTCTTACTGCAGCCCACTTCAAGAATAACATTGAAACAGGAAACAAGCCTGCTTGATGTTTTTACCAGTAAGGCAATAAGATTACTGCTGAGTTTAAAAAGGGGGAAAGACAGGCGGAAAGGAGCTTGCTTGCTCGGTGTTAGCTGTTAGAACTATTTTTCTGATTCAGAGAGGATGGTCCTGGGGCTCTGCAAAAATCTCCTCGAGGAGCCTGAGGACGTGGGGTACTTCCCTCTGGATGCTGCTGAGAGGGGATGTAGTTTGTTGCTGTGTTCTGAGGGTGGTTTTGTTTCTTTTGTTTGCTTTTTATTTCTTTGTTATGTTCTTGCATTCCTCACTGTGGGCTTCAGTTTTATTAATTATAATAAAAAATGTTTAGAAGTATCTCATACAGAAATCAAGGAATAGAAGAAAATCTTGGCTTGCTGCAGAACTTGCGTGTTTCTCTTTCATGTGACATGGCTTGGAGGAGTCTTTCTGCATTTCTTCTGTATTTTTGTTTGTGTATTTTTCTAATTAGGACACCTTAACCTCTCTTAAGCAGAGTGATATTTCAGGAGAATGGCAGGCTACAACTGTAGTGTAGCAGATTTCCTCACTTACATATTCTGCCAATAAGGCTCTTTACGTGGTCACAACAGGGCAATAAATGCTGACAGATGTTGTTAACATGTCTATTAAAATTCAGCCCCCTTTTCTGCTGCATAATGCACTCATGTCTATTTTTAATAATATCAGAACTAATGCTGACATATCAGTATTATATTTATAATCCTTGTTTGTTTCTTCAAAGAGGTCACAAGTTGCTATAAGCTATTGGTAACAGAAGTAAAAAATGCAGGCCTGAGCAATTTTTTAACTTTTTAGTCATCATAGATTTGCCTGATATTCTTCATGTGCATTAATTGCAGTAGTCATATGTAGTACCATGAAAGGTGCACAAGTGTAACTTGAATTTTTAAGATCCCAGACGTTAATAAGCACCTTAATTTAGATGGCAAGGTTGCTGTGATTTATTTTTATTAGGTGAAATCGAAATGTTGCCATTGGTTGTGTTATTTCCTTCACGTGTGCTGAATGACCTGCACACGCTGTGGAAAAAGGAGACAGACATGAGCTGTGTGAAGAGAACTGTGAGCCAGAGGCTGCGTACGACTGTCTGTATCCTGAACTGAAGGATGGGAGATGCGTGCCTGTATCTTGAAAAGGATGCCGGGCAAACCGTGCTGTGCGCAACCAAAAAAACTGTTGCGAGAGCTCCCATCCCGCTGCAAACCTGGGGTGAGACCCCGTGCTGCTTGTGCCTGCGCAGCTCTTGCGGAGTTCAGCAGGAATGGGGGATGCAGGAGGTTCACACTCACAGCCCAGATTTTTCAGCTGCTTGTTTCTGGCCAACATTGAAGCATAAAGCTCGAATTATTGCTGTAAGATAGCCAAGCACTGCACTCTCAAAAACTGTAGGGAATAGGCAGCTTCTTTCACTCATTTACCATTGTAAGAGGGTCAATAGTACTACAGTCTCAACTGCAGCGATAGCATCACATCTAAATAACGAATTCTGCATGGTGCACAGAATGATAGAATCACTTAGATTGGAAGAGATTTTTTAAGATCATCGAGTCCAACCATAAACCTAACACTGCCAAATCCACCCCTAAACCATGTCCCTCAGCACCATGTCTAACCATTTTTTAAATACCTCCAGGGATGGTGATTCCACCACTTCCCTGGGCAGCCTGTTCCAACAGTCGATGACCCTTTTGGTGAAGAAATTTTTCCTAATATCTAATCTAAACCTCCCCTGGCACAACTTGTGGCCATTTCCTCTTGTCCTGTCACTTGTTACTTGGGAGAAGAGACTGAGCCCCACCTCACTACAACCTCCTTTCAGGCAGTTGCAGAGAGTGATAAGGTCTCCCCTCAACCTTCTCTTCTCCAGGCTAAACAACCCCAGCTCCCTCAGCTGCTCCTCATAAGACTTGCACTCTAGACCCTTCACCAGCTTTTTTGCAGATTGTCTTGAGGGCATTGTACTATCTGGTGACGTGTTGTATGTGTCAAGTTATGCTAGGCAGTATCTTGGAGGGCGCACATGATATAGGCATTATTTACTGGATTATTAATTTATTTTTTTTTTTGAGCTTAGCATCTGCTAAAAGTGATTCTTGTGGGAACCAGCAGTTGCTTGTACATTTGTGGTAAACATTGAATCTGACACCTTTTCAAAGTACTGAGAATAAAAAACAACTCCATGTTTTCCTGCAGTCGATCTCCACTTTCAGGATTCTGGTCCCGTCGAGTATGTTATTTTGGTGCTTACTCCATGCTTATGTGTCTAGTAAGCTTGAGAATCATTTCATCATATCGGAGTATGTACTGATGGATTTAGGGACCAAAGCTCAAGCTCGGGGTGAGGAGGGCAGTTTTAGACTTGCAATACTCAATAAGAAAACAAACTCCAAATAATTCCTGGTAATGTTTTGAAATTCACTTGGACACTTGGGACCAGAATTGTTACTCTCTTGTTTTCTTTAACTGAGTCTCATCCCTTGTTCTGCTATTGAAAATGCAGTTGTCGCTCTCCCCTGAGGAGGGGAGAAAAGGGTAACAGAAACCTTTGGCAGTGCTTCAGTTGCAGGAGTAATTGAGATATCAGATAAAGCCTTTCATTATCCACACGTAGCTTTTCTTTTCTTTTCCTTTTTTCCTTTTTTCCCTTTCTGTGAAAAGATCTTTAGGAAAGGCAACATCCCGGGGTCACATCTCATAAATAGAGGTGGATTTAACAATCAAACTTAGCTGGAAGTTTTGGTTTTGGTTTTGTGGGGGTTTGTTTGTTTAGACAGTTATCTTTCTGCTGCTTGTTTCTTTCAGTCAGGACAGTGTAATTCAGAGCATTTTTATTGCTTCACCTCTGAAGAGCTTGTCTATGCACAGTCTGGAACCGAAATAACTGACATTAGAAGTAATTTAACACCTTTAGTTATTTTAGTATAAGTCTTTATCCGAACATATTCTTTCATTTCTGATTATGAGTATCCTATTTCAGTTTAACATAGCTGTAAGTTAAGTCAAAACAGGATATGAATAATCTTAAAGGAGTAAATTAGGTACGATTTTAGTTATTTCAGTTCTAGCCTTGTGTAGATAGATAGGTCAGTCCTGAGTTAGGGTCTTTCTTGACACCTGATTATATTTGGTGCAATAAATCACTTGTCTCAGGCCAGATGTTGGTAGAGATGTCCGTGTCAAGAAAATCAGTTAATGCTAATTATCACCTTTAGGGGGTAGTGTCCTTGTGGAGGTTAAAGAGCAAATAAAAATAGAAATTCTTCATTTCTGGATGCTTTTTCTGGGAGTCAGTGGAGTCAGGCAAAGGGTGCTCTTATGCCTTTTTTTTTCTTTTTTTTTTAAGTTACCAGTAGGAAAATATTCTGTCAGGCTAATGCCGTCCACCAGAATGACTTTTAATTAAAAAGAAAAAGTTATTATCCAAAAGTTTTGGGGTTTTTTTGAGGACTTGGGGCACTGAAAATAATTGCTGTAAGTACAGGTCTGGCTGATGTTCAGGTTAATGGTGTATTTATTGTTTGCAGGGGACGATAGCAACGCTTCTGAAAATAAAGCTTTTCTAACAAGTGTAAGTGTGGTAAAGATATTCCTGATAATAGGAGGCAACGAATTGTAGTTTTAAAAAATGACTGCAGGGTTGAGTAATTTTAGCACTTGTCCTTCTGTGGATTTTTATAGTTTTGAAATCAAATTCTGCTTCTCCAACAAGGTATTTCTTTTTGTTTTATGAAAAAAATTACACAAACACAACTTGGGTATCTGTCTAAACGGGGTTGCGGTGAGGCTGAATTTTACGGGTTTTGAGGCATAATGTAAGCAGAAGTCATATGTTGTGCTTTAAGGTGGGTCAGCTACTATATTCTAGCTTGTAATGTGACTTGTACCAAGAGACTCAAAACATTTCCAAAAGAAGTGACTTATTTATTTTATGTCCTAGAATGTTACTAAAAAATGATTTTTGTTGATGCTGATCAGGGATGCTGCCATAATATTGACCCAAATTCAGCTGTGGTACTGCATTCTGAGGGTGAATGTTCCTTCCTTCAATTTTATTTGAGACCCGGGAGCTCTCCCCCAGGCTTTAGCTCAAGGTTACAAGTCTGGAACTGCTATGGGGAAGCTGCAGTTTTAGGCAAAACTTCACTTTTCAAGCTTCTGAGGATCTGGGTGACCTTTTAAAGGATGGAGATGCACAATTATCTTGTGTGTATAGAGAGCATGTATGTAATGTATTTAAGTTATTAATATCGAACAGTATGGATAAGAGCTTCAAAAAGTGGGTTCTTTCTCAGAAGTAACCTAAACGTCTGGTTTTAATGTTGTTCAGCAGGAACTAAAGAAGGAAAGGTAAAAACCCTTAATTTGAGATATTTCTGAGCAGACACGGTCTTATCTAATAACAACACTGAACATATGCTTTTTTCTGAGGCAGATTTCTGCTGTGAAAGCTTAATGGGTTTTTTTTCCTCCTTCAAAGTAAATATGTGCTCAGGAAGGAGTAATAAGAACTTAGACTGTAGGGAGCCTGCTGAATATTAGCAAATTTAGTACTCTGAGGATGAAACCTTTGTTCTGTTCTGTTTCGGGAGTTTGAAATAAAAGCACAAACCATGACAATGGTATGTTGCATGTATGTGTGAAGTTTAGAACGTATATATTCATAGGTTCCCTTTCTTTCCCCTTCCCCCTTTTAACATGTAGATTTATGAGGAATCAAAGATGAACTTGGAGCAGGAGAGGCCTTTTGTCTGCAGTGCCCCAGGCTGCTCACAGGTGAGTGGAGTCAGCGGTGATATTAATTGAGTCCTCAGCACTAGCTCTGGCTTGTATAATGCCTCCTGATATATTAACAAATGTCTAATAATAATATGTGTGTTGGGGTTTGTTTTTCGTTGGGGTTTTTTGTTGTTTTTAAAGTCCTTTCCCCCCTCAATTCCCTCCTTATTCCACAAGATATTATTACAAAATATTTAAAGCAAATACAACAGCCAGTCAAAAGCGAGTTGGTAAAAGTGCTTCTCAAGCTGCTTCTGTACCTTCTCTCATCCCCAAGCCTCATGTTTCAACCCAGGTATTGCAAATTCCTAGTGCCTAGCAGGAAAGGACACACAAGGCAGGACATATTTGTCTTCTGCTTAGATAGATGATGGAATGTATTATGTTCCCTATTGGACGTGGTAACCCTCCTGATGGTTTTTTGTTTTTTTGCCAAATACTTAAATACAATAATATCTTATTAGCTTTTTTTTAAAAAAAAAAAAAAAAGAAAAATTGAGACATCTTCCTACTAAATATTCTCCATAGAAAATCAGCCTGTAGATAAATTCTGCCCCAGGATGCACATTTGGGATTCCTCTTGACTGGTGATCTGCCCTCTGTCTCTGAGCGTATAATCTAACCTGTAATGTTAGACGTTGAATGATCTTAAAAAACCTGAAGTGACAAGGATTCTACCTGCTGAGATTTTGAAGTGCGATTTATTGCTTTTTTGATGATTTTGCAGTGGTGAGGGAAGTTCCCTTCCCATGCAGCGATGAGGGAAGTCCCACATGGGGTTCTTCTGACCCTCATTCAGTTTAGTGACAAGAGTTTGTGAGTAAAATCTTCAGGCAAGGGCATCTTTTGGGCTTTTGCCTTCCTGTATGCATCTGTTTTAACTGATTTAGCTTATCCTTTACCAGAGTCCTCCTTTCTTAATGAGGGTAATATTTCCCTGGTTTAGCTGTATGTTGAGAGTTTTCAGCTGGCTAACAACCCTTTAGGTTCTTCTGGTGGAACGAAGGGTAACTATTACTGGAGCGTAGGTCCTGATTTTGCTGAGGGCCGAAATAAGGAAAGGGAGAAGCCTGAGGTCTGGGTAACAACTGGCTGAGCAGCGTTGCTGTTTTCACTAGGTGGGAGCCTTCCTACAGGTGTCCGAGTGCATCTTTTGGATTGTCTCTCTGATCGAGGATTTGTCACTTCACATCTCCACCTGCAGTTACACTTCCACCATTCTGTCACAGAGGTAGAAAAAAAGTATCTGAGTTTTATAGTCAAGTTTTATTTGCCTTTTTGCTGAGCCTTAAAACTAACTCTCACTCAAATCAGTGGACTTGAGTGTTTTCATGTCAGCTATTAATTAATCTCCTCAATGGAAGAGAAGCTGATCCAAACAAGCTCATTTGGGTATTCAGAGAGCAGGTTTGGTTGTACGTTGTTATAATTGGGAAAGCCAAGCAATGTAGGTGTGACTTCATCTTAAAAAAACCATTTAATATCCCATTTCAAAACATGACCTCCATTTATGGTACATGAGGACTTGACAGAGGTCCGTAGTGTAGCGCTGTTATCCAGCTAAGCTGTCTGGGGAGTGGCTTCTCCATCAGCCAGTGCCCATGTGTCTTGAGGGCTGAGGGAGTTGACTTTCTGCACAAGGAAGAAAGTAGACTCAGAAAAAGCAAAGAGAAGTCTGGGTTGGAGGAATAGCTTCTCCTCAGTTGCCCCATGCCCTCTTTAAGCTGATTTCACCCTGAAGACAGAGCATGGCCTCCGTGAAGGAAAATCTATTTCCACATGGACAAAACGTGGGTTTTTTTCCCTGACAATTTCATTAAGCAAGGTCTTTCACAGATTCCCTTTGTTCTTAACGTAAATTTCTAGTCCTGCATTTCTTCCAGATGAGTAAGCAATGAACCAGGATTTCACAGTGAGGAAAAGATCTTTGGGATTTTTTTATTTCTTATTTCCAGAGAATTCTTTCCCATTATTTGTGCTGTTTTGTCTATGGGCTTAGAGAGATTCTCACAAGGTGTAAGATACTGCAACTATTTATACTATAGCCACAAGCAAAGTCTCTTAGCCAAGAATATACTGTAGTGAAAGCATTAAGTCACTTTAACTCTGTTGTTGCCAGTTTTTTACAGTCTCCTATGTACCTGTTGCCTTAAAAAGCTGCTTTTAATTTTTTATATATTTTTTTTTTCCTCAAGCCCTGGTGATACAACTTTTGGCCTTTGCTAGTCCTGAAATGACCCAGTTAAAACTATTACAGTAGTTAGTAGCAAAGGTCTGTGTATGCACCTTCTGGTGAAGGAAACTTAAAAGAACCAGTGTGCTCTTAGAGCCCAAGTGTGCAAGTGCTTGAACATTTATTCAAGCTTGTCTCTTCTTTGTCTTGTTCAAAAGAAGCTGTTTGCTGTGGAAGTCTGTTATCAGACTGTAAAACAAACTTAGCACACTGATTAGTTTCTTACAAAGCACATCACTCCACCTTCTCTGCTTGACAAAGGAAAGTAATTTAATTTACTATCACAAAGGGTCATAAATAGTTGTTATATACTGAGCACTGCCACTTTGAATCCAGTCTAAGTATCTGAGGTTTCCAAAATTAAAGATACATTTTGCCCTCATACTTTTGGGTAGGGAAAGGCTGGCATATATGATTATTTTTGTTGCTGTTCAGCAGATATAGGTTGCAGAAAGACACAAAAGCAGAAAAATCCAGTGATGTGATTTAAGATATGCCGCATTACTTTGCGTTTGCCGTGGGCTAAGAGCATACACAACAGCCGTTATCGCAGATCCTCAGGCACGTGGTGACTTGTGAGGCTGTGGTAGCTGGAGTGGGTGTCTGAAACCCTTAGAATCCAAAACTCGGTCTGGGACTTTTTCAAGTAAATGCATGACACCTCACAGTTTGTAGCTCCAGAGAACACTGCAGCAAATACGTTTCTAACTACAGTACAGCTATTTATTCCTCATACTCACTTGCATTTTCAAATACTCTGTTTCCTGTGCCATTTGGACACATTTCTAGCTGGATACATTTCTTTCTGTCTCTCATTTTTGAAATTCTGTCCAATGCCAAAAGTTTATTAGAGAATTAAAATCTTCTTTTTTTTTTTTTTTTTTTTGTTTCTCTCTCTTCCTCTCTCTCTCTCTGTTTGCCTGACAGCGTTTTCCAACAGAGGATCATCTGATGATTCACAGGCACAAACATGAAATGACTTTGAAGTTTCCTTCAATAAAAACAGATAATATGTTATCAGGTAAGAAGACACAAATTCAAGAGTCAAGATAACTATTCAGATGATGTTGAAAGCATGACTCCTACTGGAAAGCTACTGGCAAAATACCTCCAAGATCAGTTTCAAAAAGCCCCAGCTCCAATTAAATAACAAGTAGAGATGGAATAAGCTAGAATGCTTATCTTTGAACAAAAAGACAGTTGCCATTCTTATCCCAGAGGTCTGGCAAGAGAGCGAGAGAAATTGTTGAGCATCAGCCATGCTGGCAGCTCTATCGCTGACTCCCGTGTCAACATGCCAGTGAAATATAGGCACTTAAGCGCATGTCACCTGGGAGCCCAGCAGTGAGCGTGTTAATGAAGTGCATTTGTAGTGTTCATCACTCACTCACTATTTAGGTTTGACAGGCTCACTTCAGCTGCTGAGACAGGCCATGTCATATGAGCCACCTTTATGGTGGCTCAAGACCTGCCCACTGGAAACAGGCGTAACCAGGAAGGTAAACCAGTGGGTAGTGTCCGGTACTCTCTCTCCCTAAAGGTAACCATCTCTCTCTGCGCTTCCCCTGTCATACACAGAGGTTATTTGGTATTACGTGCAATTACATCCTTTAGTTTCTTATGTAGATTTTCATACTCTTGTCAGAGTGACCACACATCGGTGGCTTGCTGGCATTCAGTGAGTGCCGGGCAAGGTCAAGCTAGCCTTAATCTTACCACTTCTCTCCTCTCCTATTCCCTTTCCTATTGTATATTCCTTGGACTATAGTAATGGTTTATTAAGAATAATATCACTAGGATTTTTCTGGTTTCATAGTAACTGTAGAAAAAAACCTATGATGCAAATGTGTGTGTGATTGTTAACCAGTGTTTGATATTTGTCTTTTGAAATGGGCTTCTTCAAAGTAAACTGTGCCATTTTAGGTGCAAATATATCATGATTAAAGAGTCTCCAGCGGACTCCCTCTTTTATGGATAAGCCATTTCCATTTTTATGAAAATCGTAATTGGGTAGCAATTGCTTGCAAATATTTGATTTAGGCTTTTGTTTTGTTTTGTTGGGACTTAAGGCACTAGCTGAGAAATGAAACAGACCTTGTTCCAAATAGAATGTATTTTCCTCTTACACTTGAAAAGACCACAGTGGACTAAGTTTAGAAAGGAGCAGTACACAGCGTGTTGAAGAGTGGGGCTTTTAAAGCGCCTGCATGCCAGCTATGCCCGCAGAATCCTGTGTGTGCAAGCACGAGTGAGAAAATGCTGCTCTTGCACTTGGCCGTGTCCTCTGGCAGTGAAACTGCTCGAAGACATGTCTACTGTGGGCACATTTCGCCCTGTGAAAGTGCTGGCTTTTGTTAGAACTTTCTGTTTGGCAAGACTTTTGCTCGAGGGCAGTTCCTAAGGAGTATATTCTGTCATCAGGAGTCCCCTGAGTAGAGTAGCTCTGTTGATATTTAGTAACTTCTATGAGATAGCTGCCCTGCTACTTCCACTGGGTTGCTTTCCCAGGCAAAATGTTCATACTGGCTTCCACCACGACCACCACGACCTCCAGTTAGCCAACTAAGTACATAGAGGTGCAGAATTTTGTGTCCAGAAAGGCTCCAAGATTGCTTCTGAGGGATGTATTCTTTGTGCTTTGTGGGTGATGGTCCGCTGTAGTAATGAAGGAGTAAAAAGCTGCACGTTTTCTCAAAGGCTGCGATGTTACTGACTGTCATGGTTTGGCAACCCGGTTCTGCTGTGTGTGATTTTTCTTTTTGTGTTTGTTTGGTGGATTTGTTTGGCATTTTGAAATCCTTAGTTTGGAAGCATCATAGATCATCTACTCTCTGCAGGGAGACATTGAAAAATAGTTGTTTCATTACCCACCTAAACCCTGGGGAAATCTAAATACCTTAAAGTTTAAGATGTTTTATTCTTAGATTTCATAATGAAAAATTAATGATATATGGGGAAAAGAGACAGACTTTCCTCTTAGACATTTGTCTTCATGTCTTCCTTCTTGTTTTTTGCATTTTTGCTTATTTGACTTTGTTTTTAAATTGTTTCTGTCATCAGTAGGTTCAAAGAATTGCAGCAGCAATTGCCCTATAATAAGCCAGGTGCAGTGTTAGTGTGTGGGTTTTTTTTTTCCTTTTCTTTTTTTAATCTCTTTTTGTCAAGGTGCCTAGAAATCAGACTTTCTCCTTTTTTTCAGTGCGTTGCATGCTACCTTTTAATGTGTTGTATTTGAATCCATTCCTTATTAGTAATTAGTCACGCAAAATAATGGGCTGTGTGTTTTCAGGTAGCCATTAGAATTATCTTTGTTTCCAGAGACAGGTAGTACCCAGTCTGGGGTCAGTACAATATCGGTAATATCTGAGACACACTAACCATGTGTTCTACAAACTGTTATTGGAGGTAGGCACTAAAACTGAGCGGCTGTTGGTCCTGTACCAATACAACATCTTAGAAACTAAGCAAAATATGACTTGGGCAGTAGGAACTTGTTTCTTGTGTGAAGTCTGGACTGAGTTCTGAAATACCAGTTTTTAAGTGAGAGGTAAAGTTATCTTATATGCTGTTATGTAGGTGGGAACTGTTTAAAAAACCAGCGTTCTGTGACCTGATTGAATTTATTGGTGCTATGCTGGTTCATCAGGTATATCTAGCCAAGAGTTTCCTGCTTATCAACTAGGTCCACTATATTTGCTTAATTTTTTTGATGCTGACTGGAGAAGGACAAGTCCTATTAAATCCAGTGACTCCTGAACTAATTCAGAAACTCCAGGTACATACATACACTAAATAGCTTTATGTTTTCTGACTGCTTAAGTGGAAGGGAAATTCGCTAAAGGCATTTCATGGAAATGCAACTGATCCTTTTGTTGGATAACTTGGTATTCACTTAAAAAGACAGAAAAAAGCCTGTAATGTTGTTTGTTCTTTTTTGTGTATGTATTTCATTTTTGTTTGTTAGAAAGCCTTGTTGTGAGTATGGTTAAAGAGTCATTGACAGTTTCCATTTCCATCTTTCTTAGCCAAAAAAGAGCTGTTTGAGATAACACAGAATATCTTGTGTAAGTTTTGCATGCTAGTCGTCATTGCAGGAAACTTTGTAAATAGATAGTTTGACTGAAATAACTGTCATCTCTGCTGTTGTGCTAACTAAACATTGCATTGCTTTGAAACACTATAGTTTGTTGTGTGTCAAAGCTTTTGTTGTTTTAACACTGAAATATTAATGTCTGTGGGACAGGTTGTTCCCTCCAGGTAAGTACTAAAAGTGGTGTGGAACCGAACTTTGGGAGCTGGGGACATTGAGACTCCTGTAGTATCAAATTTGGGAAGGGAAGGAGTGGCACCTTTCCATCATTGGAGGGGGAAAAAGTCCTTTCAAAGACGCTGCTAGCAGATACAGGAGAGGCCAGGATTATTTATATAGAAACCTTGTTTCTTCCTGATGCTATTTACTGAAATCCAGTCCTCTAGATTTTTGGTGGTAAAGCCCACCGTGGAGGTAGAAAACAGTCTCCGCTAGATGAAAAGGCTGTGTACTAAAGGTAGTGCAAATGTTTTACTTTTCCCAGGTAATGCTTGGGTCAGTGAGGTAACTTATGGCATCCTTGGTTGGCTTCTTTTTTTGTTCGCCTTGTGGTTTACCCAGGGAGGTTTATTTAGGCATGAATTTTGTGGAGTGCAAAATGATTGGATGTAAGGAAAAATAATGTTGTTTGGTTTCTTTTTCACTTCTGTGTTCCTGGCTTTACCAAACAACGAAATTAAGAGTCTTCCAAACTTTAACTGGTCAAGTTCTGAGTGACCGAATGAGATTATAGATGTGCTGTACCCAGTGTGTGTACCCCCACACAAAGTCCAATCAGTGCTTTAAACAGTGAATCTTTAAGCAGTAAAGTTCTTGGGAGCCCTCGTCTGTGAGCCCCTGGGTGAGGGCAGTTCCAGCAGGTATGACTCCTCCTCTTCCTCTTCTTCTTTTCCATCACCTGCTTGAGGTGTCGTGACCTTGAGCTTCTTGGTGCACTTGGGAAGTAACCTGCCAAATCAATGAAGAAACCTTCTTGAATTTCTCAGGACATTCCTCCTTCCTTGTGGCTGCTTGATGGGCAGCCCTTCAAATTTCAGTGCTAGCCTTATTCCTCTGACTTTGTTATCATTGTGTGAAAGTATAACATGGGTAAGTGTATAACTTCAACAGACCCCACAGCTGAACAAGCCAAATGCTTGTTATTACTGCACATCAGACTAAACATTTTTTTTAAAAAAGAAAGATGAAGAATCAAGTTACACACTTTGGAGCTGTGCTGTTAGATATCTTTGACTGAATCTGAATTTCTATTTTTTTTTTCAAAATTAAAGCTTGTTTCACATAACTGTCCTTTGGTTCTCTGTTTTTTTCTTAACTGGTATCATGCTTTAAAGTTTTCATTTGTGTTTTGAGGGATGAAATTCTAGGATCCAAGGTAGTTTTACAAAATGCATACAAATAAAGTCTCTATGTAGCAAGCTAATGTTGCATTTCCTGGGCTGTTGTTTTGAAAGCAATATATTGAGATGAAGTGTCCTTTCTGAGACTATTATTTCAGTCATTACAGAAAAAACCCTAAACCAAACAACAATAAAATTTGCTTAGCCAAACATAATGAATATATAATGGATCTTTTTACCGAAGACTTCAAATTTCCCGTTGCCTTATAGCATATGTTTTTCAATTAGTCTGGAGAATCAGGCATCACTTCAGACACTGAGGACAGGTTTTCAAAATGGTCAGTAGCAAAAATATATTCAGTATATAAGGTTCTGGACAGAGTCTGATCACTAAGTGCTTCCGAAATCCTCTGCTGCGTGATACAGTAGGTTGACTCTGGATCTGCACAAGTGAGACCATTTGATCTTACTCTGGGGCTTTTATGTTGTCCACTTACATTTTTGACATTTATTTAAGCTTAGTGTTTCTTGCAGCCTTTCTGGCCATGACTGTGTCATCAGAGAGGCTGACTTTTCACCTGACTAATAGGCTGAATAAAATATTTATTGCCTAGTCTGAAGCTTGACAGGTTCTGTGTTCAACCTGGTAGTAAAGGTGAGATAGAAATAACTTCCTAAGTAGTTGTCAGATGTCCCAGGTTCACCTGTGAAGTGGCAGTTGTGTAGAGGTAGATGCCTCAAAGCATAGTGAATTAGTTATGGTAGCAATTGGGGATGGAAAGGTTTTTTTTATATGTTGAACAACGGGACTGGGTTGGGATGGCTGGTCAGTGTAATAGCCAGATATCCAGGGTTAACCCAGGCAGACCTGTATCCCAAACTGCCCAGTTCAAAATGCATCTTGGGCCATTCAAGTCCTGGGCTGTGTGGCTAACAGCATGCGTGCTGAGAGCTTCCTACAGTAACGCGTGTCCTCAGTAGGAATGCTGATAGTGGTGCTAGCTCCGTCTGAGTTTTTGTCCAGACGGGTCTGGCACATCCAGTTGCTGAAGTACAACAAATCAGAGCCCTGTTCTCCGTGAGCCTGCAATAGTTGTGGGTGCTGGTGATAGCAACAAAAGGTTTGTTTGTACCAACAGGCAACAGTGAGGTCAGGCACAAGCTGTTGGAGCTATTAATGCATTTTTAAGTGCTGAGAATTAGGAATATTTTATTAATTCTGGGAGACCTGAATGCGCAACTTAGGCTAAGGTCTCCTTTGTGATATCATTCCCAATTAAAACCCAAGGGCTTGCCTAATCTAGGTAACAGAATTACTGCGGTATTGACAGTCTTATCTTCTACTAGTTTGCCCGCCTCCTGAGGGGCAACTGGTGTTTTGCAGGGGCAAAAGAGTTGGTTGCCCAAAGAGCAAAGAAAGCCCACTGGGCTTGGTAGCCCCAAAGTTCTGAAACCAGGGAGTGCAGTGTATGTGCAATGTAGCTACTGTGCTATGTAAAATCTCAACGTTTTAGAGACTGGGTCTTTAGCAGTTCTGCTCTCATACAAACAGTGGTTTTGTGGACTTCTGGTTTCTGTGAATGTTGAAGGATGAAGTATTGTAAGGTAGAAAGGCAGCTCTTGGTTTACGTCTTACTGAGCTGGCTCCCAGAAAGTCTGTGGATGGAGTTTAGAGGGGTTTGGTCCTGTCCTGTCCCCTGCCCTCAGTTCTTGCAGGTCTGATTTCGGGATCATGGAAACTACAGTAACCGTATGGGAAGACTGAGGTAGTTAACTTTAATACCACTGTGTTGATATGTAGGTGGTGTAAATAGTGTCATTAATCTACCAGCGCTGATGCTTGAGATAACGAAGTAGTTAATTGGAAAGGTCAAATGTAGGCAACACAACATGTGATTATCTCGGGCTGCTTGTGGTGCAGAAGATACACTTTCAGCATGTGCGGAGAAAAGCCGATGAGGCATTTCTGCTTTTGAAGTCACATTCTTGCTCTGGGTTGCTTGTTTTCACCATTAAAATGGATTTACTTCACTGGGAATTTTTTTTTTTTTTTTTTTTTTTTGCCTAACATTCATGGAATAGATGCTGAACAGATTGGGAACTTCAGCTGCATGTGCCTGAGCACCAACTTGTTACCCATTAAGTTGCCTTTGACCTAATGTAGCCTGTTGTAGTAATGCCTGATTTCTGCATCAGCTGCGTACCTTGATTGAAAACAAAACTTTATCTATGTTGCTATATTCTCTTCTGCCCTGTCTTGCAAATTCTGGGCTCAAGCAACTCTGAAAAAAAACTTAGGATTTTTGATTTCAGTGAAAGTGCTGCCATCACCTTCTTTAAGAAACTCTATTTTTTCATCTTGGTCGTGAAAATGATACCTTGCCTATTTGATAGGGATATACCACTTCTGAAAATAAAACATTTCCTGTATTTGCTTGACAGTCAAATACTAACATACCCTATATGTCCAGCAAGGCTTGGCAATCATTATCTTTTTTTTTCTACAAAACAATCACATTGTTCACTAAATTAATATTTAAGCCTTTTTGGAAATAAAATCTATTTCTCCTGCTTTTCAGTGTACTTCATTTCCAGTACAAATTCCAGTCCAAGGGCCAAAGACAACCCTGGTGTAAATCTACTGAGTTCAATGAGGCTACCCTAGAGATTAGTTTGGCACTCCTTATTTAGGATGTGGATCTGTAAAGTGCTCGGTGTCCTCAGCTCCCATCAATGTCAGCACCTCATTGACTCCTTGTGCTGAGTTTTTGCAAGGTTCTTGGAAAGTCTTATGTTTCCGACTCTGGTAATACGGTAGTTAGCTGTGAAAACTAATAGATAAATATGTGTGCATTCCCAAACACTTGAGTTTTGTTTCCTTTAAGCTCACAAGTGTGATGCTCGAGCCAAAAGAAATAGAACAGGCTTTTAACGTTAAGGACATGCTTTTTGTATTTCATCGATATCTTCCATCAGAAAAATAAATGCAAACGAGTGTGTTTGCCCTTGGGTTACTTGAGAAAGTCAAACCTGTAGGACCACACCTTATACAGGTGGAAATTGGCTTCAGCTGGCTTTATAATGGAGGAGTCTGATCCTCCTTCTTAGTTTCCAAGAGGAAACTGTATTTCCTTTTCTATGTGTTCCTTTTGTGCGGCCTTTTGTTTATGGGTTGCTGTGTGTTTCTATCCTGATCGTGTAAAGTTATTTGTGTCTGGTGACTGTTCCCTGTAAGGGGGAAATATTAGAACTCGACGCAGCTTAGCTAGGTGCGAGAAATCAAATTTTTCTTCCAGAGCTCACTGAAGTGAGAAGCTTTTTTTCTGAGGTCAGAATTGGCCCAACTGGGATTACTATGTCAGAGTTTTCATTTTTTAAAGAATGAATTTCAAACAATAGGGTAGTTGTCAACGACTATGCAGAAGATTATTTTTGAAGAGTGAGTCCAATCTTTCCATGAAATTAGGTACAACAACGCAGCTTGAGCTGGAATAGGGGCTTGGGAAGAAGAAACTAATATGCAGGAGAGGATTTTAAATTTTTTTTTTCTTTTAATATGTGTAAAGCTGATAGAACCATATGGATTCTCCCCTGCTTTTGCTAATGTGGTACTGTACTGTAATTTTGAGGGGGAGATGGGGAAGCTGAGGTGGAATCCTTAAGAACTCACCTCAGAATGAATGGAGGTGCCTCAGAGCTGACCTTTGAGGAGTCCTTTGTTCCCAAGTTTGGGCTTGATTTTTCACTTCCTGAAGAAAGACTGGCCAAAGTCATCACTGAAACTGCAGTCCACAGGGCAATTTAGCTTGTCTGTCTCACAGGTTTTTGAGAAGGTGGCTGAAAACCTTGTACCTTCTTGAGTCCCTCCTGCCTGTGGCATTAAAGAGAATCCCAAATTATTTCTGAGATGGCAAAAAAAATCCCTAGAGATGAAGGCATGCATTAAAAATCTTTTAACTGTAAATATCGTGTTTTATATGTGTTATCAGCACTTTTATGTATAAAACACAAGGATGCTTTTTTGTAGTCAAAGTTTAACACTTCATAGCTTTTCTAAATGTTGTTTCGCTCCTTCAGAAACTGTGTTAGAAGCAGAACTACTCACTGTGGCTAACTTCATGTGTTTTGCAAAGTATGTGTATGCTTGGGGTGGTTTTCAAGCACTTGAAGGCATTAAATAGTGCGTATCTGCGGCAGTTACCTGCATGCTGCGGTGTAAATGCGCGTTATCATATGCACTCTGTGTTGTTTTGCATGCACCTATTATGAGGGATTTACAGTTATAATGACCATTTGCACAGGTTAAGGATAGGCACTTGTGTTAAGTGGTCTTGTGAAAACCTGGCTTCCTGTCTTTCTGGTTGAATGATGACTGTTTTGGGCACTGTTGGCAAGCACTGACTGCCTGCAGTCCATAGTGTCAAAACTCAGTGCTGTGTGGTTTGTTTTTCATGATGGTGAAACCGCGGTGGGAGTGGGAAGGCATGGAGAGGTTAGCTAGAACCTCTCTTTTCCTGGCAGGCTAGCTAATTCTCCCCCTCTCCTTTTAGTATTAAATACCAATGATAATTTCTTGTCATATTCTCAGATCAGACTCCTACACCGACACGCTTTCTGAAGAACTGTGAGGAAGTGGGCCTCTTCAACGACATCGATTGCTCCCTAGAGCACGAGTTTAGAAAGGCACAAGAAGAAGAGAACAACAAAAGGGTGAGTGTGACCACGCTGAAGCCTTCCTCCCCTTTTGGTTCCTTGAAACCTCAAAGGACACAGTGTGAATTCAGATTGAGCTCTGCTACCTGGTAGTAACCTTTTGGTTAGAAACTAGGTGGCACTGTAAGTTGTGACATTCTTTTTAAACTATTGAAACGGTTAACAAAAAGAAAAAACCCTAACCAACAAAAAACCCCAGCATTAAATTTCCAAAAGTGTGTAACTGTGTTTGCCAGGGTTTGATTCCAAGTCTCTGCTTTAAAGTAAACTGTTACACAAACCACACACCTCTTGAGGGAGAGGTTTGGGAAAATTATATCGTCTTTGAAGTAAGGATTGCAAACTTGCTCAAATACATTACAGGGAAATGTGGATTATGAAGGGGCATTTACTTAAGGGCGAAAAAAAAAAGTTTTGCTCTTTCCTCCTCAACACTATGGGCCTCTGGATTTATTTGTTATCGTTACCTGCTTTATCATGTTTCTGTATTTCTCATGAAGTATTCATGTCGAAGGGGGAAACTTTAACTTGTAATACCTAGTAGATAACGTATCCCATTTCCAATTAGCATTCTTTTAGTCTCAGTATTTGTAAGTTTTGGTTGAATTATATAGGCCACTTTGTATGGAGTTAAGTGTACTCCTGTGCCCACAGGTTGTTAGAGTGTTTTGAGGGATCCTAAAGAGCTGTTAAAATTTTCAAGGAATTGTAAAAAAGCTTAATGCACTACAGAGGCCAGCAAGAGGTAGTGAACGAAATTTTAACTTTTCAAATAAGATCCAAAGTTCTGCATCCTTCTGAGAACTAAAACACATGAGTAATGTGGGGCTTCCTACAGGAGCCTATTGCTCCCTGCAGCCCTCCAACAACCTGCCCCATGCCTCCCCTTCACAACGTTCCCTTTTGTGCCTCTGTTTTCCGCTCTCCCATTTCTTGCAGCTCATGGAAATTCTTGTGTAATGTGTCCCCTGCCTTAGAATTTCCCCAGTTATTGAACACTCTGTTGCTTGGCTTAGTTCTCACGGTAACCTCTATTTGTCTAATTTGAACATTAACCAGGACCAAACGTAGGAAAATGCAGCCACAAAGCAGTTACAGTGCTAAAGCCAGAGGGCACTTCTCTTTAGCTTGCCTCAGCGTTGTTTTGCCTTTCAAAACGTTTGTGCCTCCGATTGCAAGGCCTTCCTTTATAGGTACTCTTTCCTATAGCTGCTGTATTGCCTCATTTGCTTTGCCTGGCGGTGATTGATATCTAACTCAAAATTCATACGTGCATGGCACGTGTGCTGCTGGGGCTCGTGAAATCGGGAGGCAGCAGCATTTAGGGATCTTGAGGTCTGCAAAGTAATGGCCCAAGAGGGCTTTTTGGAAAAAAGAGGTAAAGCCAATTGCTGAGGTGCAGCGCAAGAGATGAGGCTTATAGAAAGAAGACGGGAAGGGAGTCAAGGAGTGGTTTGGTTTTGGCTTATAGGGAAGGGAATCTAGGAATGGTTTATTTGTGGCTCATAAGGAAAGAGACTGGGACAGATAGAGGAGAAGAGGAGAGAGGCTGCGGCATGGTATGCTGAGCAAGGAAAAAGGGTGTCCAAATGTGAGAGAGTCCAAGTTTTTGGTCCAGGATTGGGAAAATAGCCGAGACTAACCCTCACAGCTTTGTGTGCAAGATGAATGCTAAAAAACAGCTACATAAGGAGATAAATGTGTCTAATTTTAGATGTAACTTGTTAATACTTTGTTTCTTGTGTGCTGCAGAGGGGAGGCTTGGCCAAAATCAAGGAGAGCATTTCTGTGCATTCCTACTACTTTTCCAGTTAGAGGATTCCTCACCGTTTCTTTCTGTGTGGTGTTTATTTTTCAGGAGTAGGAGATGAGGAGAAATCTACTGATGTGGACTTCTGTGCAGTTAGCCACAGATTGCAATGTGCTTCATGTTGCAGAATCCATTTCAGCTCGCAAGGGGTAGTTGCACGATCTGATTAAAAACTAGACGTGGGCATCAGGTTACCTGATAATACCAGTTGTTTCAGGGCTTCTGGAAGTCTTAGTCTGCCCTTCTTCTACCAACCCCTGCAGCTGCTATTGGTGATCTCCAGAGAGCGAATGAGTAATGGAGGGGGGGAGGGAAACAATTAAAAAAAAGAAAAAGAAGGGGATGAGAAAAAGAAAAGAAAAAAAAAGGGGGGGGGGGGGGTGGGCAAAAGTCCCACTAGCTAGCTAACCTGTAACATTTGCTCTGTGTTTTCTGTGTTTCCAATTAGTCTGCTGTATGTTCATTCTTACGTTACCGACTGACTGTCAGGTAGGAATCTGAAGCCGACCCTGGTAGGGATTTACACAAATGCAAGAGACAAAGGCCATGACAAAAAAGAAAGGCCAGAAAGGGACTCCTCTGGCTGCAGCTATTGCTAATGAAGTGCTTCCAACAGCCTGTCCCTGGCATAGGAGTGCCATGAAGCGATGCCCTAATGGACCTACCATCACTTGGAGACTAATACTAGCCACATGGAAATCTTACTCACGGCTCAGAAAAGTCTCCCAAAAGTATTTTCAGTCGTGTTAATTTCTCTGGACTCTGAAAGAAATAGTTTTGTTTATTTTAGTGTATCACTGTGGTTTAGCACACAGCTTGACATTGAAATCTTGTAAGGGAAAAACACTGTAGTTTTTTTTTTTCTTTCATCCTTGAGAGTCATCATTTGAAAACTCAAAGAATAAAGTCCAATTAGCTGCATTCTTTCTGTCGTCTTTTTTTTTTTTTTTCTATTCTGAATGGGAGCCCATGGATAATCCATGAGAAGATGAGAACTTGTGATTAAGCTGGTTGTAGGGACTAGTGACATTCCAAATTAGCTATGAAGCGCTGAGTGCACAGTTTTAGGAATACCATGTATACCTTCTTTGTAATGGTAGTATTAAAAGCACTCGCATTAATATCCCAGCTGCTTATCCAGGAAGAAATCATTTAACATCTTTCTGCCATAGTTGCTCATGTGTAAAGTGGGAGTAGTGTCTCTTTCTGCCTCCCATAGTTGATATGATATATTTTATTATTGTAAGCTCATCTGTCAAGGACCATCCTTTTTTTTTTTTTTTTTGAATCACAGAATCTTAGGGGTAGGAAGGGACCTCTAGAGATCATCTGGTCCAAACCCCCTGCCAGAGCAGGTTCACCTACAGCAGGTTGCACAGGATGGTGTCCAGGCAGGTTCTGAATGTCTCCAGAGTCGGAGACTCCACCACCTCTCTGGGCAGCCTGTTCCAGTGCTCTGCCACCCTCAAGGGAAAGAAGTTCCTCCTCATGTTTAGATGGAACTTCCTATGTTCAAGTTTGTGCCTGTTACCTCTTGTCCTGTTACTGGGCACCACTGAAAAAAGACTGGCCCCCTCCTCCTGGCACCCTCCCTTTAAGTGTGATCCCCCCTCAGTCTTCTTGTCTCCAGGTGAGAGAGACCCAACTCCCTCAGCCTTTCCTTGTAAAAAAGATCTTCCAGTCCCCTAATCATCTTTGTAGCCCTAAAGATATATGTTTTTAGCATCTTTGTAGCCATGTGAGTTAGCCTTTGCTTGGGGACAGAGTGGGCTCAAGCGATAATAATAACAATGACTTCCAGGACCTGAACTAAAATGAGAAAAGTTATAAATGGAAGTGAGACTGTCAGTTTGTTTTGGCTCCTCTGTTGCCTATACCATCAAATATTAGCTGGAAGTCTCTGCTTGAGAGAGAGCCTTAAGGAGAGCCTAATTCCTAAATGCAAAGGATGCTATAGATCAGCAATAAGCGTATGGAAAAACATATGAGAAAGAGGCTCTTTGCATCCTCTTAACAGCACTTTTCCTGACACAAGCATCCTACCTGCCAAATTCACCACCAAACTTAGCATAGCTAAGAGCATATGTATACTGTATTTCTACTTGCAGAAGTGTAAATATTAAAGCTCTTAGGAACTTGAGGCAGGCAGCAATTGACAGCTCTGCCCCAGACAAAATTTGCAACCCAAATCAACGAGGCAGGTAGTGCTGACAGATCGGATGACGACCTCAGCCTGCTAGCTGCACGTTTTAGGTTTACACTGCTCAGGGCATTAAGTATCCAAAGCATTTCTAACAGGTTATACTTGCAAACACATGACCTTCGCTGCTACTGGATAGGCCCTGCTGTTGCGTCTTGTTTTGAGCATTGAGGTTGGGTCTGAGGGAATAACGTCAAAGCTGGGAAGAGTCAAGATCTGTTTCTGAACAACTAATTGGACCTGCTTTATTAAAACGCATCTTGTCTGAGCTCTCTGCAGGAAATGAGAAAAAGTGGAAATATGCTCCGTGTAGCATGCGGAGAACTACATCAAGTAGTACTTAGAAATACTGAGTTTAGTATTTTCACCACGAGGGCATTTTTAAAAATCACATTCTGCTTATGCTAGAAGTCCTAAGGCTTACCCTGCAATTTTGAAGTCTTCTAACCAGTGCTCAGTGCTGCAAGGTAATATGTAAACTGTGCAAATACTGCGGGGAAACAGCTATTCTCAACTACAGCTTGGTTTTAATGTGGGTTGTTCAGTGTCAGCTCAGGAAGCTCACAGTCAGCAAGTCCTCTACATGGCATAATATTCCTGTTCTAAGTAAACTGTCCCACCGCAGGCACCTTGCTGCTAGAAAAGCATCAGCAAATTGAAGTAGTCCAGTGAAGGAAAAAATCAAAAAACAAATACAGGGCATTTGGTGGTTGAAGAGGCTCAGTCTACAGAATCATTAAAAAGTCTCAATATTTAGTTTGGCTGAGTTAAGCAAGGGATGATGCTATAGTCTGATGCCTGTTTGATAGGCATGAATTTGGTTTGTACCTTCTATGTTCTCCTTTGGCCTTGTATATACCAGGATAGATTTCTGTCTATCAGCATAAGAAGGTAAATAAAATACTCTTGTCTAGCTTATACCACTTCACCATTTGGTGCTGAACATAGTGACCCTCTGATCTCCAGAAGAGAATTCATGCAAATATTTTCTGAGTGTCGTATCTTTGTGCTGTAGCCTGTGAGTTTGGTGGTTGTCTTGGTTGAAGGACCACAAATCCAACACTGTCCATTTATGAAAAACAGCCACCCTCCCAAGGAGTGCTCACCTGACTTTCCCCCTCATATGATTAATGTGCAGCAGAGAACCTTGTTTCAAGCATATGTATATGTTTTTTGTCCAGTTTTCTAGTAGTGCAGGACAGGAGATCTGCAGGTTCATTTTCTTTCAACCGTGGTCTTGTGGGAGGTGGTGTCAAGGCCACAGTATGCTGGTGCAGAACAGGATGACTTCTGAGTGTGTGCCCTGCCTCTACAGCAGACACGGTTAGCTGCGATCTTTCCTTGTGAACACTCTGAAACCCCAGTGGGGTCACTGAAAAGAATAGTGTGCTGGTGGACATTTCAGGGGCAAGTACTCTGAAACAGCTGAATTTCACTCGTGAAGTAATACAAGCCAACAAACTCATAAGCCTGATCCTGGAGTGCCTTTGACTCATTGACTGATGGTCTGTACAGCAGAAGAAAGAAAAGACCTATGTTTAAATGCTTACTATCTTGATTTTTTTTTAAAAAGTAGGCAGTCATAAATACACATATATACATTCACTTTGCATTTGTCTAAACATGGTGTAAGAATGTCCGTATTTTTTCAAGTCAAAGGTCCCTCTGATGACTTACTCTCCCACTGAGATTGAGTATCTTATAATATGGTGGGTATGTTATAGCAGACGGAAAGTAAGACTGGGACTGATTTATGTTAATGTAGTGCTTAAAGGCCAGGGTAACGTTGTAGGTATTGTAATAACTTCAAGCTGTTACTTTATCAAACAGTTAGGATGTTGTCAAGGTGATACCTCAAAATTCTTAAGTTCAAAGTCCAAAATATCACCCCAAATTCAAAGATTTCCATATAATAGATCCTATACTCTAAATATATAGATTTAAATATACTAAATATATAGATCCTATACCCTAAATATATAGATGTAAATATATAGATCCTATACTCTAAATATACTCTAAATATAACATCTGTATGTGTGAAGATGTGAGCATCTTCACAGCATAGCATTTCTTCGGGGCGATGCATTAAAGTACTGTAAAGATACATTACAACTCTGTATCAGAATTTTTCCAATGCATTATTCTGCGTTTCATATGCATTAATTGCATCAGGTTATTGATCTGCTTTATGGGCTCACTGTTGGTTTATAAAACCTCCTTTTTCTTAATAATTAACTTTTGTTGCATTGCTATGGAGAAGGGAAGTGCTTTGTCTCTTATTTTCTATGGAAAACCATATTCCAGAAGACGTGATTTTCCAAAGCTCGCTCGCAGTGTGACACCAAGCTCTTGAAGGGATCGTAGACATGGGGTGATAATTGCAGGGGAGCTGGGTCCTCTCCACTGTTCTGTCAAGCAAGCGGCTTTCTGTTTCTCTTGGTTCCTAAATATCTTTAGCAGTGTGGCCCCAAAAGATTGATAGACATCTTCAAAGGCATTTTGGTGCCTTGCTCTCACTGAAATAAAGCAGGAGCAAATCAGTGAGCTACCAGAAAGGATCTGGGCTCAAGTGACGTGCTAAAAATTGCACAGGAAGTCTGTGGCAGAGCCTCGGATTGATTCCATATCTCCTTGGTCTCAGCATAGGGCATCCCACAAACCATGTGTGTTAAAGATTTATCAGCTGTTGTTCAGTGTTGCTAAAGACAGGAAGAATGGTCTCCTCCTCTCTCCAGATGGGTAGGCTTGCTGTATTTTAACTACTTTTCTTAACTTGCGGAGCTTTCATGGTAGACGCGGGGTGGTATATTTTATATTGCAATTCTGAGGTTTGCGCTTTAGTCCTCTGACTTTGTGAGCCTTGTTTCAAGTGTATATCTACGTCCAGGCACTGAACTACCACCCTGAACTGTGTTACAATAGGGACACTTTCTGCGCAATGGTACAGAAAAGCTTTGACAACAGAGTTCATAACACGACCTTGCAAAAATATTCAGAGGAGTCGGCTTTCACTTAAGCTCATTGCTGCCTTTACAACATCTTGTCTTCTGCTGGCGGGAAGGTCTGTCTTATCTTCTGTAGCAATGGGCTGTGTTTGAATGAATTTATAGATTCAGATCCTGAATGTTTTTCCAGCAGTAAGTGCCTATATCATGCAGAAAGGCGGTTCTTGAGGGCATACGTTTTTGATTGAGCTAAACCTCCTTAACCATAATCCTTCCATGTTCTTCTGAATTCCAGCTGATGAATCATCCTGCAGAGCTCAGTCAGGACAGTCCACTTTCCTTCTGCTTCTTATTGTCTCTGTCCCAAAGAAGTTGACTCACCCTCTTGTAATGTTTGGGTTTTTGTTGTGTTTTGTATATTTTGGCTACCCCCAAAAAAAGGAGGCCTGTCTGATTTCATTCTGACATTTCTTTCACAACAACATGGCACAGTTGTGCATTTTGCCTTGGTCTTCCTATGAATGTTTTTAATGGCACAGCCTTCTTGTTACCAGTTCAGATTTCAGCAGCATGGATCGGATGGCACATGGTGAAGGGATAAACCTTCCCTGTAGTGGCATTTTTATAAGTCTATCTCTTAGGTAATACCCCTAAATCTTGGCAATCTCTTTAGAACATACGCTCTGCTATTAAACACAAGCTCTTTGCTCCCCAGAGTGGACTGCAGCCTATATGGTTGGGTAGGTAATAAGATACTGCTGATATATTTCAGAGCAAGGTGCACTTTTACTTTATTTATGAAGATAGACGTGCTGGTCGAGGGCTTAATCACAGCTGATAAATCATTTTAAGAAAGCCTGTTAGAACCATATGCTGATTCTTTGCATTAATATGGTGTGTCTGTTTCTAGTCTAATAAGGCAGGGTCTCTTCCCCCTCTCCCTTCCCCCTGCCTGATGTGCGAACTATTTATCTGTTTAAGTGATATCACTTGCTTGAGGGCATTTCTGTCTTTAAGAGGTATCGTTAATAAAGCAAGGTGAACAGAAGAGAGGGAGATTCTTGCTCTCCAGAGCGAGCAAAGCTGTGTGGCTTTGGTCACCTTTGTTGAGATGGAATTGCAGAGCAAAGGTCCAAAAACTGAGAGTAGGAAACCTATTGGTTAAAGACTGGAGAACCGCGGCATGGCCTTCATGGCAGCATAAGGTTGTCATTTTGGCCCAGGTGGTTACAATCCCGGAGCCCGAGAACCACAAGGGGGTGGGTATGCTGACATTTCGGTTACCTCACCTTTCCCTCGCTCGGAGCGGGCTGCTGCAGGAACAGGTTCCACGGCCATCTAATGAGATCCACATTGGTGAAGTTATTCTGTGCCAAGTCCTATTTATCATTAATTGGTGGGTTCTCTTGCAGATCTTTCCTATTATTTGCTGATTATACCCCTACACTTTTTATTATCTTGCCAAAATTCTAATGCTAATAATTTCTTGATTTATTGTTTGTTTATAACTCCGTCTACTGCCTAAATGGAACGTAGTTGGAAGATTTCAAAACAGCAACAGCTCTTATGCTGACTGGGTTTCTTTCACGTTTTGCACATGGCAGTCGTCTATTTATAAACCTCCACAGGGACTCCTAAACCTTTACAGTTGGGTTCCTCCCACCACTTCAGCCCCTTTTCTCCCTTGCTCCCCCAAGGCGAGTCTTGTTTTTTTGGCATAAAGACAATGATGGTGATTGTTATGTGGCGAAAATGTCCACAAGCTATGAACCGTAGGTAAGGGTTTTTAATTTGTACCTCAAGCAAAATAAATTGGAAATTAGAGACATCCAGGAGAGTAAGGGTATTTTCCCCATAAGGTAGGAGATCTAATCTGAGTCACTGGTATTCTTTAGTCTTACAAAATGTGAAACCAAAAAACTGAAAACTTGCTTTACGTCAATTGTGTGCACTCTGTAGCATGACCCGTTTTCAGTACTGTCTGAAATCACTGTATTTCTAAAAACCCACAAAGTTGACTGTTAAATCTGAAGTACTTTGGAGTAACGGAAGGAATAGTGGAGGAGAAAGAAGCCAGAACAACTGAGCACGTGCCGTGGCAGTTAATGAATGCTCCAGTTGGATGTATAGCCTCATACATCTCTGGGCCAGTTCCATTGACTTTAATGGAATTTAAATTTTTAGCCTATTACAAGTAGGAAAAGATGTGAAGGGAGAAAAGCCTTTGCTCAGAGACTAGAAAAAAAACCCCTGTGGTCATGAAGTGATGTGAAGTATCTGGGTACTTGTTGATGTCCTGAGAATATGTAAAAATAGGGTCTTTTAAAAACCACACTTGAGAGGAAAAAAAAAAAAGGTACCTTTTAGCGGTTTCTTTATTCTAGTTTCTCTCTCACATGCTCCTCTACAGAAGTTGCCGAATCCACTCTTATCAAATAAATATCATCTTGCTTTTTTCCCTGAAATGTTAAGTAAACTGTGTGTGGCTTGGTCTGGTCCCTGGGAAGGGAACAGACATCGTTTCGCCATGTGAATGTACATGTCAAAGTGCAGCTCTGCCAGCCAGTCTGGGGCTGGGTGGGGAGAGACACGGGGAGAATGAACTCAGTGTTACAAACCATCTCTTTTGAATTTCTACAACCTATTAGTCACAGCAAGCTGCCCTTATTGATTTTGGTAAGAGAGGTCACTTTTAATCCTCTAAAGTGGAGAGCACTGCATGCTCTCTCCATAGCATGACATTAAATTTGACACAGCTCTGCATCAGTTCTATGAAAATGCCCTAAACCTAGATGGATTATTGCCTCGCCTTTCAATGGATACAAGCTGCTAACCAGAGCACGCTAACCTAGATTAGGTGTAAAAGCTTTAAAATACTTGATAAGGAAAGCATGGTCAAAAGAAGCTAGAAAATATGTGAGCCCCTGCAGAAATAGGCCACGAGTCTTAAGAAACTTTATTTTCTCCTTTTTTAAAAATTAAAAAATCAACACAGAGGAGTTGAGATTATCATATAAAAGAACAAACAAAAGCTGACCTTACTCTATGATTATGAGGAAAGCTTTATTCTGGCTGACGGCCCGTGCTAGTTTTGTTTATGTTCTTTGGAGAACTAAATCTTTGAATACAATTAGAATAGTCCGACTCAAATCTTAAGTGTGCTTCAAAATAAACAGCAGAGGTGAACTCTCAGCAGTTTTCTTTTCATCTTTGTTATCCTTGCCCTGACCCGTTTTTCCTGCCTAATGATCATTTGTGGCATACTATTATTAAGAGAAATCTTCTTGATGGAAAAATGTGCTTAATGGGGATAGGAAAATTGTTGTGAGCCTGGAGAAGTATTTCAGGTTTGGTTTTTTTTCTTTCTATGGAATTCCAGAAAATGACTACTGCCTCTTCTGATTTTATGCTAGATTTTATTTGGAAATTTGTTTTCTGAAGGTCTTGCTGATTTTTCTGTGAGTCTCAGTAAAAATGTAGGGAAATTTGTTGGCTTGTCATATAAGCCCTTGTGTTCTCCCTTTTCATTAGTTGTAGCTTGCTCCAGTATTTCTTATTAAAAGTTAGAAATTCCCTTTCTAAATAAAAGACATCTGCAAAAGGAACTGCAGTAAAAAAACCCCATTAAGGCTCAATGTTAAACTCTAAGCTGTGTAGCTTGTAAGTGTAATGTGTGGGATGATGGAGGTGCTTGATTTCTGTGCTATGGCACCTTTCAGTAAGCTAAAAAGTCTCTGCAGTTCTTAGTTGAGTAGGTCTCACCTCCTTCTCAACAGAGATTAAAGTATGTGTGTGTCTGTGTGGGCAGCGTGGCTTCCCCTCCTACGGTAAGAGAGATTTGCTCTTCCTCCTCTTCCTCCCTCACCTGAGATGGGGTGGGCAGTGGTGGTGGTGGTATTTTCTCCTTATTTGTGGACTTATGAAGACACAGGGAAATTCAAAGTGGGCACAGAAAGGGAGCTGGCTTTTGTCTTCACCACTCTCAGTAAGAAATGGTGCAGTAGTGGCACTTGGAAGACAATCCCTCATCTGTGGATTGTGTGCACTTTTATCTGGCAGTTTGGTTTCCCCCTGTACTACTCTTTCTCTCCCTATCAAGGGAGAAAGAAAAATAAGATATGTCGCCTGTCCCTCCTTCTTTGTGTTGGAAGAGTCCTCCCTGATGTCCAAACACTGTATGGGACAGAGGGGAGAGAGTATGGGCTGGTGAGGGGAAGAAAGGAATGAAAGGAAGAAAAGTACTTTTCACTTTTACTTACATAAAGGACTTGTTCCTACCCCAGGTCAGACTTGGTGGGGAAAATGGAAAGAATCGTTCACGTGAAAGAAGAGGAAAAGCAATGTTGATCAGACATGGAGAAAGCTGAGGAATACCATGAGGCTGTACAAGGGAGAGAGAGAGAGATAGAGAGAGAGAGAGGAAGAAAGAAAGAAAGGAAGAACGAGCAGCACTCATACAAGGCAGACATTAAAAAAGCAGTTCTTTGTTTTCTGAGAATTGGGGTATTAAAATATTCCTGTGATGAACTTGTTAGCAGCATTGGATAAGCAGAGATAGAGGAGTGTGAAATGTGTAATTTCCTTTTCTCTTCCCCCCTGCACTCCCCAGAAAAAGAAAGTCAAAGAAGGGGGGAAAAAAAAAAGAAAGAAACTTTGCTTCAAGGAAACTGAAGTAATTTATCCACTTAATGTTGAACTGAGATTTCAAGGGAAGTGGCTGTACAAGAGAAGAGGAGAGATGGAGATGCTCCATTGGTGTTGGCTATTAGAGTAGTTTCTCCCTGAAAAAGAGGAAGGGAGAGTCAGCCTGGATGCTGTTGTTTCTGCTTTCAGTGGTCTTTATAAAATATTCCTTCTCTCATCACACTCCTATCTTATCTCTGTGATCGATGCATATGTTCCTCGGGACATATAGATCTGTAGGCCTGTTTCTTTAATGACAAGTAGTTGCCATAGTTCTCTCCTGTTTATGCTATTTTTCTTTTCCCAATACAGTAAACTCATGCAAGTGTAAATGCCAACGTATATGTTTCAGGAAAACCAGGAAAGCTATTAAGTGTATTACACCTCTGCACATAAGTTCTTATTTTGTGGATTATTGTTTGGCTGGAGCCTTTTTCAGGTACAGTTCTCTTATCCCAATTTCTTTTCTTTGCTTCATCCATCTCAGCCAGTTAAATGTGTATATAACTGATTTTTCTGAAATGGGGCCAAAGTCCGTGTACTTCAATAGCTCTTAAACATGTGGTTAACTTCAAGCATGTGTGTAGGGGTTTGCTGAACAGAGATAGTTTGCTGAATCAGGACTTCCCAACACTAAGATTTCAAATTGCAAACAATCCTCTATTTTAATGCATTTTAACTACTGCCTCCCATGGACTGTAAGTAACTGTTGTTACTTGAGTCCTGCAGGTGAAGAAAGTTGTAGTTGGTTGAACAGCAATTTAAGGGTAGAAAAAATCTTTCTGATACCCTGCTGTGACAACTATTTTTTTACTTCCTCCTTATAAATAACTTAATTATGTTACATGAAAGGGAATAATGATTGGAATTTCATGTTATGATTAAAAACTTATTTTTCTGGAGGAATAAAAAAGCTCTGCTACTTAAAAAAAAAAATCAATTTCTTATAGCTTTTTTCTTTTTTTTCCCCTGAGATTTCCGTACTTTCTAATAAAAATTGGTACTGAGATGGTAGTACATGTATGCCATTATTGACGAAATAAACATGAGGTATCTGTCCAGTATCTGCATACATAAATTTGGGTGACTTCTTGAGAAAGTGCTTTCAAAGAACAATAGAAATGGAAGAGAAAAAACAAACAAACAAACCCATCACCACCAAGCCCTCCCTCCCCCACCGAACAACCAATCCTCCCAAAAAAAAGAAAAAAAGAAAGAAACAAAAAAATCCAGTAGCCCCCTTCAAAAATTCAAAAAATCACTTGCACCCTTCTGCATGCAGGAATAAATGGGATAGGGCTGTCTGTCCTGTGTTGTTTTGGTTTTCTCCATCCTGGATCAGTGGTAGGGTGGGATGGAAAGTAGGTTCCACAGCGCAAATGTATCTGTTGGAAGGTGCAGGCAAGGGGAAAACGGCACTGAGGGAAATGAGCTTTTCAAAATACTACTTCAGTATGCTATTAGTGATGGAGTGCTCAAATAGCCTTCTTGATGACAGTCGGGGAAGAAAAAAATGCGTATTTTACTGTTGTAGTTGATACACTTGGTACAGTGTTTTAAAACAAAGTACTCTCCCCTTGATTTTTATGTAAGGTGGCAAAACTTAAAAATATAATTGGGCTTTCTTCTTCTTTTCTTACTACTTTTCAGTCTTCGCTTCCTCACATTCCATCTTCAAACCAGCTAATCTGTATCCCCTTCTTCTTGAATTGCATTATCCTGACAACAGAGCAGTGAAAAGAGCCGAGACTGCAGGACTTCTAACAATGCCAGAGGGCCCCAGGAATAGGAATGCCCTGAAAAAAAATGTGCTCCCATCCAGCTGCCCTTCATATTGTTGTCTCCCTATCCAATTTACTAGAGAATTTCCCACTGGCTCTTGGCTCATTCCCAAATGAGAATGTAATCTTTTAAAGATTACACTGCATAATGGAGGGACAAGGAGCTCTTTATTAACTGGGATGGGGAGTCACTTGCTATTAGGCAGGGGAGAGGGATGGGCTGTAGCAGTGTTTTGTGAGCTCTGCTTTCTGCCCCTTCTTGTCTCCTCAGCGATAGGACGGCAGGTTGGGAGTGGGAAATCACCGCAGCTGCGCTGTAGCAAAAGAAATAATTGAATGTAGGTTATGATTATGGCAATTACTTTTATAACATGAGGGATTATACCATAACTATTATATTGCCAACAAGATTAAATTACTAACCTAATGCCACAGCGTGTTTTCCAAGAAAATAAAAAAATCTCTGCTTGTTCCAGAGTTGATGAATTCAAAGACTATTAATACAGTGCGAAAGAGCTGCGCAGCTAAGGAACCTAACGCGCTTTCTGTGCAGATATTATCTGGATCAGATCCCCTGTCACTCTGACTTCCGTGAGCTGTGCCAGCAAGACACCCTCACCCCTTTTAGGATGTAAAGCAATGTGGTACCCTGGCAATTTTAAATGCTCCTTCTTTCTCCTGTCAAGCAGATTAGCTTCTGCCAGTTATAGTTAATAAAGTGATAATCAGAAGTTATACTCGCAATGGACAAATTTTTAAAACTTCACAAAGGGACTAGATTTGCTCATGTAAACCCACTGAACTGATCGGAAGGCGTCAGCCTGAAAATATTTTTACAGCGCGCTCTCCCTTTACTACATCTTTTGAAAATGTTGCTTAGTACAGAGGGTATCTGTGTCTTAAACGAGGTAATCTTAGGTCACCTCTAGTACAAGGTCAGTTTTGCTGAAGTTGTTGGAGTGTGATTTTTGCCTGCCTGCGTGCATAGCAAGGTTAGATGAGACTTTGTAATATAGATAGTACAGATATAGCCTTGTATGGACTGCTTATGGTAGGAGTATAAGCTAAGTTAATTATGCAGGAAGAGCAGTTTCCTTTTGTTCAGCAGCTGGAAAATGAGTAGAAAATTAAATTTTGGAGACCTCAGAAATGTATCATGTGTTGATCATTACCAGCAAATTAACTGACTTCATGGAAGAGCCAGTTGTTCTGATTCTGAAGACAAATGTAGGTGAATAATGTAATTCTATAAATATTTATATTAATTTTTTACATGCTATGCGCTGAATGATATCTTAAGCAGTTGGCTTCAGTTTTGTTGTATGTACATTTAAGTCTTCTCATATTGTTGTGCCTTATGAAAATACCTGTTATCACACAAAACTATTTGATGCATTTGGAAAGACTGGACATGCGTTTATAAATCAACCTTTTCTTCTTCCTTTTCTAGTGAAGAACTGGAGTAATCGATAACAAATCAAAGTCAAATGGGAACATGTTACTGTTGGTTTTGGCAGAATATGAAACCTCTGAATGGCAGGCTATGCTTTAATTTATTCTTTTTTATTTTTTTCTTCATTCCTTCTGAGTCTTTAGTGTACAGAAGAAGAGGTGAATCTGATTTGATGGTGAATCCTTCTATCTTGTAGATTGCAGATCTGACCAATGCCACATATGTTTGCCTCCATGACACGGGCTCTTTGCTTTTTGACCTTGCCATTCATTTGAGCTTGAAAGAATGACCTTAGGCAAAAGGTGTGCTCAGTTACCTTCTGGGATTGACAGCACGGGGTCCTGTTAGCAAGTCGGTGTTGAAAGTTGGTTTTATAATTTCCTGGTGGTGTCTAACCAGGCTGACAAGGTTACACCTCTATTTGCAAAGCATCTTTTTGTCAGGTGAGGGTATCTTTCCATTCCCTCCCTTGGCTTACACCACTTTCAGATACAGTTCCTACATTCCAAGTGAAACATCCTGTATTAATCTTCTCTGAGGGCTTTATAGGTTTGTCGCTGGTGCCCTCACTGGTAGGAACAGTTGCACAGAGAGTCAGCTTGTCTTATGTCTCCTCTGCCCAGGCATCTTATTAAGTCTTTGGTTGCTGCTTGGTTTTAGAAAGAAGGTGAAGAGCCAGAGGTCAGTATGGGTTTATGGCACATCTGCCAGTAGGTTGCAAAATGCTGGATCCTCATAGCGACATATGTGCCCCACCAGGCAAGTGTTAACCTTTCACAGACTGTGTGGAGGGAATGGTAACCCGTGGAGAGGGGCCAACCAGACGCCTGAGGGCCGTACTTTGAGCTGTCACAGGAGTTTCACCAGTTCTTGCCGTACATCGGCTTTCCTGACCTCTGTGCACCATGTGCTTAAGCTCAGGGCATTAACTACAGGCTGCAGCGCAACATGATCTGCTGGAAATTGTAAAGTCAGTGATACAGATTTGTGTGGACTTCTGTGTGTGCCCTCTCACTGTTAATAGGTAATAAAACACTAACGTTCCAGCATGATGGGGTTTTTTTTTTTTTTTTTGGTGTGACCCTGTGTTTAACTGCCATAAAGACACAGGTGTAAAATTTTTGAAGTTATATGAGGGAAGTACTGTAATACCCCCTAGAAATGCTGATACGTTCAGAAGCTCGTGCAGGAAAGTTTGGGTGGTTTTCTTGATGATGTTGATCCTAGAGCATAAACTGGATTGAATATAATTCTTTCTCCCTTTCTCCTTCCCTCCTTCCCTCCTTCCTTCCTTCCTTCCCTCCTTCCCTCCCTCCTTCCCTCCCTCCTTCCCGCCTTCCCTCCTTCCCTCCCTCCCTCCCTCCCTCCCTCCCTCNCCTGGTGCAGGGCCCTGTCTTCCCCTCCCTTCCTTCCTTCCTTCCTTCCTTCCTTCCTTCCTTCCTTCCTTCCCTCCCTCCCTCCTTCCTTCCTTCCTTCCTTCCTTCCTTTTCTACAAATGTCCCAGTGGAATTATTTTTAGAGCCAACAGGAAATTTCTGTAAGACCTTCTCGCAAGCCACGTTTTTGGGGTTTTCTTGTTTTCCTGCTGGCCTGCAACTTCCCTAACTGTCTTTTTAACACTTTGAAAACTTTCTGCATTTTTATGTCAGTTTCTATGTCAGTTGATGTTGAAATCAGTTTCAAAACCACAGCTGGAACTTTTATTTACCAAAATATTTAGCTTTCAGTTTAGCCTGGCCCTAGACCGAACACATCTGAGTTAAAGTAGCCCAACAAGTTAGCTTCTTTTCATCTTTGACATGCGACTGGCCATGTGAATACTCTTAGCTTGCCCTAAATGTTATGGATGGAGGGAGAAAAGCGTGTAAAGGTCATTACTGTGGTTTACTTGACGGACAGTAGTTTATTATAAACTGCCGTGACTCAATTGTTTTTGATACTCTGTTTATCATATATCAACTAAAAGATGTTAGGGAAACTTCTGATCTTTCCAGCAGTTGGAAGAGCCACATATCATGAGATTTTTTATTTTTTTTTTGGACTGTAAACTGCTTGTACGAAGCATGCTATTTGCTACATGTCTGTAGAAGAGCCATGTTTTGATCCCATCTTTAAGTAATACTGTAGTGCACATAACTCCTAAATTCTGAGCCTTATTTTTACATTGAATCTTTTCAGCTGGATGACTTTTTGTTGCTTTAAAACAATATGTATTTTTGTAGTACATGAGTATAACACAGAAAACGTATTGCAATTCCTTTCGATGATTTTTTTTCGCTTAATATAGTGACACGGCACTAGCATCTAGCAAGCAAATACATTCCTGTGGTGTTTCAAAAGCATATGAGAAACCATATGTTTTCATAGGAAAACAGCTGTTACCAAGCATATGCTTTCTTAGATAGTGTGACAGTTATTGAAAGGGCAATGTAGGACCACGGCTTGTCTTTTAAGTTGAATAAAGCTGGCAATACCTGTCGCTTTGAATGTGCGATGGCGCTGTGTGTAGATACTGCCACGTAGAGTTGTAACTGGAAGGAGAGGGAGAGATTAACGTCCATAGTCTGCAGCTTGGAAGAGACAATATAAATCTCTGTCCTGCTTTGAGCTGTGAATGCCTCTGTAGGAGTTATAGTAACAGACAAATTAGCATAATGTAATTGGCTGGCAAGGTCAGCCCCTCTCCAGGAGCATTAGCAATGTTTACTGTAAGAAGAGACAGACCAAGTATTGTAGGGTAGTATGTTGTCTGTCCTTTTTGAAGGAAGAATAATCATTTTGGACTCCCTACATCACAGACTCTTTACCATATCTTATTAAAATTCAGACTATCATATTTCTGCCTGAAAGCAAATATTCTAAAAGAACAACAAAGAATATTCTTTACTATCACACAAATCTTTATTAATTTTTTTTTTTTTGCTTTGAACCTCACTGAATTTACATCGTTCTTGTCTTTCTTTCTGTCTTTTTTCTCTGTTGAATAGCATTTCTCTGAATGCTAAACTCACATACGCATCACTGCCAATACCTAGTAAATCTTGTTGGGAGGATTAAGATTTCTGGTCCTACTACATGGGACACAATTAGTAAATTGAAACAAACTTACCAGCTTTCTTGTTTGGATCTTTTGAAAGTGTGAAACTCCAGGCAAAATCCTGGGCCAGCTCTAGCAGTCCAGGCTCACTGGATTCAGCTTTGCAAACCCTTTCACAACTGTATGTCAGAAATGTGAGATGGTGCTCGATGTTTTGAAGGAGACCTTGCGTTAAGTCACAAACATCGCTGGCTTTTTAGCCTTTGATCTCAAATCTGACAATTTGTGCCAAGTATTTGAAATGACTTCAAGCATTCAGTTACGAGATGCTTGGGAAATGGCTTTCAGAATATCACGCACAGGTTGCATTGCCTTTTCCTATATACTAATCACCAGGAATACTGAAGGTCGTGCTGTTTAGCAGGCTATCTTCAGCTAAAGTCTTTAAAATACTGTCTGCTACCAGTAGTTTGCACTGTAATTTTCCTAGAGAACTGGCAGACAGGCTAAAACATGCACAGAATCACCTTCAGAGCACTATCTTACTGGAAAACCTATTTCCTTGGTAGACAGTGTGACCCAATGGATTTCCAAAGCACAGTCCTTTCCGTGGTCTTCTGATGATGAAGAAGAACCAGACAGCAATTCCTGGATTCCACAGCAGCCGTGTTTTGAGTCTTGTGTAGCAATCACTTCCAATCTAACTGTAAGTTAGGTGGGTTTAAAATGAGCAGTGTTATTGTGTTCAAGGGTAATATGCTCTTCTTTAATGCCAATACCCTATTAGCTAGCTGCTTTTGAAAACATGATGGTGGTGCTACTCCTGCCAGGCTGGCATTCCCAACCCTCTCCTCTGTCCCTCAACATTCAGGTATCAAGTTGCTTTGATTGTAAACATCCCACTGACATCCACTTTGTAGGTAAAAGTTGCTGTGTGGAGAAGGGCACTCGGTAAGAGTAACTGTTCTCCACGTGCAGTTAGGTTGTTCCTCAAGGATTCGTGCTTGCATTGTTTCGTTCATCGCTCAGCTGAAACTCCTGCTTTCCATTGCCTGAATTATGTTTTGCCTCCTTGTATAAAGTTGTCCATCTGGCTGGATCACACCGTTACAAGAGGACCAATTGTTTATTACTTGGGAAAATGCGCATTGTGGCTCCTCAGGTGGAGTGGGGCCCCACCAAAGCATTTCAGAAGCGTGTGGTACTCTAAAGGAACAGCATGTAATTTCCCCAGGATGGCTCCACACCGCATTTAATTAGTGTGACTGGAAGCGTGTACATCTGGATGATTGTCTGGTAGCATTATCAAATATAGTGCAGCTTGTTTGTTGTTCTCTCTATTTACTCCAGTCAGAAAAAAGGCTGAGCCATGTGTCCTGCTTTTACGATCGAGCATTCACCCCCTCCACCACTGCTGGCATAAAACCCCAGGAAGATTTTTAGCCTGGCTCTTCTAAAATGACTTGTGATTTTTAGTGCCCACATTTGGATGTACACCCAGGAATGCTTTAATTGGATCCAATCCTCTGCAGACGATGAGCTCCCCTTCTCTGAAGAACAGATCGTACAACACTATCTGGACTTGAGCACACAGTCATTCTTCGCTTTTACTAATTTACGTGTCCTTCTCTGCTCTCCTGTTGCTAGTAACCAAAGAACTGTTCTTTTGTCTTGCTATTCTTCTAATGGTATTCATCATATAACTCTTCTGTATTGGTTAAAGTATCTTGGTTATGATCTCTTGTCATTTTTGAGAGGTTGAAATTCAAATGCATGCTACTCTGAAGTCCTGTGGAGTTGTTCTCTTACCAAAAAACCACTTTTGCTCTGTCACTGCTATATTATTGCCTTCCTAGGTATACTGTGTTGTCTCTAAAAGCTATTAACTTCTTGTAACTTCCAAGCACTCTGTAGTTGTTGAAGATACTCATCCTGTTCTACAGGTAAGGCAGAAGAATGTGAAGTAATTTGCTCAAAGTCCCGCATAAATCTGTAGCAGGGTGAGGAAAAGGATGGCTGTGCAGTCCCTGGTGTACCTGACCTACAGAACACCTTTGGAGTCCAAGGAGTTCTATTTCTGATCTCTTCTGCTGTCCCAGTCCTGGGAAGCTATATATCCCAACTCCAAACCAGCTCACTTACTTGGTTTATTTCCTGTAGCTCGTCTTTCAGCGATCCCCAGCAAGCTGTGCTTTCAGACCAAAGTCGCATTCCTTCATCAAGGGATGGTGAACTCTGGTTTTTGCGGGAAGATCACTGTTGGTTTCTCTTTCTTCCAAGCACGTTTGTTCTCCTAGTCTTCTTAGTGTTTTTTCCTGTTTGCTACTGCAGAAGGTAACTGCTGAAACCAAGGCAGAGATGGACAAGGGTGTGCTTCTCCTCAACCTAACTGCAGAATGCCAGAAACATCTTTCAGGATTCAGTGAAGACTTTCTTGTAATATCTGTTTGTCTGAAGCCCTTGCTGTAGTTCACTGGAAGTGAACTTTCCTTAGCTAGAAGCATATTTAACTTTTGTGCCTTCTATGTACACAGTCTAATTGCCTTCCTAAACTGTAACGTTTTAAAATCTTATGGCTACAAAGATTATTGATTTTGTCTGAATGCTTCCAACTGATGAACCTAATTGTCTAAGCTCTTTTAGTCCAAGATCTAGACTGAGCTAGCTCTCCTCTCCCAAAACATCAACATAAAATTGACTGAAACAATCATAGATGCTGCAAAACTGCATGCTTGCCTTTGTGATTACGTCTCAGTAGGTGTGGTGAATTAACTTGATCCCACCTTGATGCTTCGGTGTTCTTTGTATGATTTTCACTGATCAAAATTGTGTCCTGCCGCTTCACTTGTTAACGCACTCCACTGGTAGACCTATGATCCCTTGTATGTAGCAAACAGTCTGTCTGGGTACTTTCTGAGACCACTGTTGGCCTTGACTCCTGGCCCTTTCCCAGCGTTTTCTTTTAGTTGCCATGTAGTACTAGCCAGACTGGCCCAACATAGCCGCTGCAGTGAGTTGGGGTTAAAAGAATATTTAGGAGGTGCGTTTTATTACCAGGGTAGCAGCATTTCCACTTGACTTCTTAGCAGAAAAGTTAAGCCTGCTGGTTTTCTGCTTGAAACTGCCTGAATGGAAAATCACTGGCTGTTTTGTTGCTGCCATCCTTGCTTTCCTTTACCAACTGCTCTGTCTAAAAAAATGTTCTGGTCGTTGAATGCAGTCAAGCAGCCATTGCTGTAACTCATGCATGATGCCAATAACTTATGCCAGTGAAATCAATGATGAGAATTTCAAAGAAGCTTTAAATAAAATATAACAAATTTAAATGCCAAAGTCCTGTCTCTGTGAATTTGCTATTAACAGATTATAAATGGTTTGCATAATGTTGAAAAGCCTAGTGCCTTCAGTTAGCAGTATCAAAGGCTTGTTTAAAGCAATTCCTGGAGGATCGCCGCCTTCCCCCCCCTCCAGCTTTCCATTTCAGGATGGATAAAAACAAAACTCCTTACAATAAAGAAAGGAAAGGCAGGTTTTCAACTACCCTCTGACTGGCCTCCAGATCTGGCAGCTGCTTTTGGATGTGTAATTGCTTGTCCTGCAAAAGTTGACATGCACCTACTTTGAGAAGGTTCTTTGAGTACCCACTTTGTATGTGCATTCTTTCTGATTTACAGAAATGAAATGACAGTGCTGGAAAAAACTCAGAGTAGAGCTTCTAATGCGTTTTTGGGGGGTTTTTTAAATTATTTTTATTTAAAGTTTCGTGGTTTTCTGAATTCTTATATAAGAGATGCAGAGAAATAGTAAGACACTGGACTTGGAAAAAAGACTCCTTCCATTGAGTCCTGATTTTTGGCTACAAAAATCGCTTACTTTCTCTCTTTCTTCCTTCCTCTTTCCTTACTTTGTCTCCGGACTCTAAGGCTTGTGGGCAAGTGTAGTCCATCAGTATGTCTATACAGATTTTAGCACAATAAGGCCTTGATTTCAACTGAGGCCTCTAGGAATTACACCTAGTAAGCATACCAGCAAATCTCTTTTCTTCCTTTGCAAGTTACTTACTGGCCCTTCTCTATTTGAAATTCATGGCAAGCTCCCTTGTTTACAGCAATCTAATGGGACCATAATTGGGTCCCCAAGATAACATTGCAGATATAAGCCGGTTTTTTCTTAGACAAAGCTCTATGGAGAATGTATTTTCTTATAAACATGCTTTTTTATAAAAGGGTTTGTTGTTTTGTGTTTATTGGTGTTCCATCTGCTCTAGAGAATACATTTGAGAAAAACTAGCTCCAGCATGGCATATAATGTTTCATTAGCAGGCATAACCTTGTTTATTTGCTTTTTAAAATTGTATTTAGAGAAGGAAATCAGTTTGCACCATTGACATGCTGCCAGGTTCCTGTTTATAAATGTCACAATAGGCAACTTGGAAGAAACGAAATAGTCAGTTTATGGCTTTTGCATAAAGTATGACAGAAGTGCGTAGAGCCAGGCAGACAGTTGTGGTTCCCCCGTTTTGCAGCCTCCCAATTAGAGGGACGTAGTGTGGTGTTAGCAGTGCAAAACACCCCGAGTGACCCGAACTGGGCTGTGCACACTCAGTGTTACTGACGTTTATTTGAACAGAAGCAGCTCTTTGTGCTACGTTGCTTAAATGGCCATCTTGGGCAAGTGGTTGTGTGTGAAACAAGCAACCCTGAGGAAAATAGGAGATATCTGTAGGAAACTTCAAGACACAAGCATGCAATCTGATGTCATCTTTTCCCATAGAGAAGCTATTTCCTTTCAAACTCTGGTGAGACCAGGCTTTCAAAATTTCCTTCTCCTTTAAAATATGTTCATTGCATTTCCTTTATATCACTTTTTTTTTCCTTTCCCCTAGTAAATGGTTTATCGTGGGTACATCTGGTACGCACCATATATTACTTACTGGGTATGTAAAGAAGGCTTCAGATGTCAAAAGCATAGTCTGGACAGGCATGCTGAAAAGGGCATGAGGAGGGTAGTGGGGGAAGAGGGGAGGGAATCGTGGAAGACAAGGGTCATCTTTCAGTATTCATTTCTACTGGTAATTAGAGGGCACCACTGAATGTCTGTAATTAGATCATGTCACAAAAATTAAGATAAAAGACCAAAAATTCTAAATCTCCTGCATTTTGTTCGTAATATCAGAGGAGTCGGAGCATTTGCTCAAACCAGCAGCCGAAGCGGGAGGACCGGCAGGGAGGCTCAACTTGCCCCTGGAAGAAGTTCATGTGCGTTTTCCCTGGAAGGTGCCAGGAGGAGACCAGAGGAGGTGGCTCTGTGCTCCGGCTACCCGAGTGCCGGGGAGGGACATCACAGGTTGGCCCGCAGCACGAGCTGCCTTGCGGAGGTTTCGTGCAGGGCTGTCACTCTTCAGATGGCGGCCTCGAGAGGATTAGTAGTGCTTAAACGGGCCCTTTAGACTCTTCAGACTTCGAGTTATGGTGGTGACTGATGCAGCCTTGAGATGGCTTATACCTGGCTTAGCACTTCATATGTCTGTCCTGCGCCTTGTGCCGTGCCTCTTAGCAGCACCACGTACTTTGCCGGAGATTAACAGACCTGAGGTTTTATTTGCATCACTCAGTGTATCTCAGAAAGTCTTTCTGATAACATAGTAACAGCTATTGAAAGAAAAAAAAAGATAAAAAGTTTATTTATGAGCTTGGGGTGGGTTTTTGTGGCTTTTTTTTTTTTTTTTTTGCTTGTGCCTCTTCGGGAGCACATCTAGGTTTAAGAATAATTCATCCTAACTTAAAACAAAAGGGAAGTTTCCCCGCATGTTCCAGCATAGCTATTTAGGATAAAATTTTGCAAAGCACCTGCCAGCCCCACTACACAAGTCCGATCTATTAATTAACAGTAATTGTTCACTAAGGCTCCAAAAGACTGAAGACATTTTGAGAAAAGGACTTGGGCTACTGATGGCTGTAGATACCTTTAGAAACGTTACCTCTTTTTGTCAAGAAATTCTAGTCATGGTGCTCTGAAGCGGTATTTGGGTGATGGTTAAACTCTGGTCTGTGAACTGCTGGTGGTCGCAAAGCCGTGGTAAGGCATCTGCAGCTGGTCTGTGGAACCATCTTGCCTTAATTACACAATTTATGATAAGAGCACAGAGCGCTCTGTGAGAAATTCAGAGGGTTGACAGAGGTCTGTGATCCAAAAAATTGGAAAGCAGTGGCCGAGACTGATAAGTACGGATTCAAAGCTTTATGATTTCAGTGAGAGCAATGTTTCCCTTCTTCCCCCATCTGCCTATCATTACGTGTCATTTTGGAGTAAGGAGTTTAATTTTTCCTTATGTTTTTAGCCCTAAGGAGATCAAGTTGATAACATTTGACTGAGCAGTGGTGCCCGGGGTTCAAGAAGTCAGATACACTTGTACCGCTCGTGGCCTTTCAGTCTCCGGCATGGCGTGGAGGGCTGGCTGTGTCCAGTTCAGGGGCAGACCTTAGCTGGGGCTTGGGGGCAGGGAAGAGTTCTTCTGCATTCTGGCTTATATCATGCCAGCTGGTTTTTTTTTAATGTGCCGTTTTTATCAAGTAGCTGTTAAGTGAGCATTTGCCTTTCTTTGAAATGTTTTGAGGAATAGATCCTTTGGCATCAGTTCTGTATTTTTATGTGTCAGCCTCATTCAGTGACTTCATACATCTCGCTAAGTGAGGGAGCTAAATTTTAGCAGTCTGCAACAAGATCTTCCTCGTGCTTTGTCCCTGTGCTTAATGTCACTACACACCGTTTTCCAGCCGTTCTTTTCAGTGTCCTTTTTTCTGCTTTAGTGCTTTTTCTCATTCAAGCTATACAGATGTTACAGTTTAAAAAAATAAAAAGTATTGCATTTCAGCCTCCAAGTTTACGCTGTCCCATCTCTTGCATAATGGAACCTTTTCCTTTTTTCTTTTTTTTCTTTTTTAAAGTTAAATCTTTGTAATAGACTTTCTTTTTCCTGTAAGCTGACTGCATTAGTAATCTGATTCATTTTTTATCTCCATTTTCTTCCCTAGTTCCTCTGCTATGTTTGCTGGTGTTGGTTGGACAGCAAGCTTAGTTCTGTGCTTGTGGCAGTTTAGGTGTTGCGCACTAGTAAGAGATGAAACAGTTGTGATGGGCTGGTGGGAGAGTGTTTTCCTTACACATTGATATGAATAATGAGAAAATAAATGAGTTGGCACTGTTTCTGGAGAGATTCGATAACCTTTGTTTTGAGTTGATCTTTTTTTTCTGCCTTCAGAGGCTCAGTAATTTTGATGGAGATTGTATATGATTAAAATAATTTTGAAGCCTGCCATTATTTGCCACGTTTAGTCTATAGGTTTCTTTACAACAATGCCTTCCATGTTTCTAAGCCAGCAGATTCTTTGATTGTGTAAGCAGCATGTGCAATGGGTGAGTGAGTCACTGGTGGCTTCCACTCATGTATTTATTATATATATTGTGAAGTTATAGTCTCCATAATCAGGCAAGATGCTACTACACACTGCTTAAAAGTGCACATGTAGCTGCCGCTTAAATGTGTATCTTGGTTGCCCTGAATGCTGTGTCTGTAGAGCCTTCTGGAAGACTTTAGCTTAGAAATACATGTTTTCTTTCCCCGTAAATTTTAAAATGCCTGAAAGTGGGACAGCTTAGAATGTTTACCCTTGTTTTAATATATTAATTGAGAAGCCAGGCTATATAAATTCTAAAATATTGCTGTGTATTTGATTTCTAGCTTTTTTTTTTTTTTTTTTTTTTTTGAAGGTAATGCCTTTTCTCTTGAATTATTTGAAAAATATTTAAAGTTGCTGTTTGGGAAAATATAGTTAAATGATTTCTTGCAGAAAACAGAAAAAAATGCAAAGAAGTGCTTTTATCTTCGTTTGGATTAATTGGATTTTTCTCTCATCTTTTAATGGCAAATAACCTTCTGACTTTAGAATGTATATAATAGTCTGCAAAATATATTTATGTACAATTGGTTATGGGTGACAGTTCTGTTGATCTAAAAGCTCACTCTGAACAATCCTGAATGAGTCTTCTGTTTCTATGAAACTGGTATTTGCAATTTTCATTAAACCTCACAGTTAAAAAAGAATAGTAGGAAAATATAAGCTGGCTTTGGTTTGGAAACTAGCTCTTATAGTTTAAAACCTCAAACAAACTCTGTTTGAAACTCAGAATATTACAATGGATTGTAAGGGATGGATCCATCTTCTTCATGCTTTGCCTTCAGTGGATGGAGATGTGTGATACAGGTGGTGCTGTGTGACATGGATGGGTGTTTCTCTGGAAGAACTGGGGTTTAGTGGAAATGGTGACTGCTTGGAGACGTGGGGTGTATTTAGCCTGTGTCTGCGGAGCCATCATTTCTCTGCTGTGCTTGCCAACAGGGTGTGTGTTCTTGTGGAGTGATGTGTAATCCTCTCCACCAGAACATGGAAGCATGACTTCAAGAAGTTTTTTAGCTTTTAGAAAAAAGAAGTGTGTTGCCTATCCAAAGTTAAATGGTTGCATGTGGGAGAAAAATGCTCAAATGTTTTCTTCAAAGTCTGAAGCTAAAATGGGGAATACAGTGTAACTGGGGAGAAGTCAAGCTGATGATGATCTATTCCCTTTCCTCTGGCAGCTGGAAAGGTTGAGAATGAGCACATTGATTTAAAAGTGGTTTGTGGATATGGCTTGTTGGTTTTTGTTTTACTTACTTGAATGTTAAAGGCTGCTGGAGAGTACAGTATGAGCACATGGGCAAGGGGAGCATTTCTATAAAAACTTTTCAGTGGAATAATCCTGGTTTCTGCTTCAGTGGGAGTGACCGGAAACTTTGGTGAGGATGAAACTTAGTCCTAAAGGAAATAAATTCCTCTTTATTGGATCTTAATTAAGATCCATTAAATGAATGTTAAGGGCAGGGGATGACTTTCACATCTCTGTACCTCCTGGCATGCGGGTGGCCTGTTCCCTGTGTGAACATTTAGATTTAGTTAAATAATAAAATCATAATAAGCTTATATGCCATCTTCTAATGCTGAAGGACAGTTGTGAAGATATATGAGAAAACACGGAGTGTGTGTCATACTCTCACAGGTCTTGTGAGTGTTAAAAGCAGAGGGAGAGCTCTGTCCACGTCATTGCTCCTGTTGACTTCTCTGAGCTGGAGCGCTGGGAGCTCCCCAGTGAGTGTCAAGTGATCTTAACCATTGGCTTAAGAGCTGGAGGAGAACGAAAAGGGAAGCCAGTGAGATGTTTTTCAAGAATCCCTGGTGGAAGAGCAGGCAGAACTCCTTAAAAGTGAAGCTGGAAGCAGCCTGGCCAAATAACAATTCAACTATAAAGTAGAGGTCTCGATTTCGGACAATGTTGCTGAATTTGTCCTGTTTCTATAACCGCCCAAAGTCGAGTCTGTAAGGAGCTCATTAATACCTTATCCAGATCCATTCAGAATCAGGTGCAGAGCTCATCACAGCAAGGCCATTTGGGGAGTTCTGAAGACAGCCTGCATCACTCACGCAACGAGCCCGGTCTTGCTGTGCCGGTGATAGTCATTCAGCATGTCATGATGTATACGACTAGATCAGATAGGCTTAGTGTCAGATCTGTTGTGGATTACCTTCCTGCCATCTTTCAAAGCATAGGCATTGTCATCTAAGTATGAACTTGCTTGAACTTCTCTGTAAATTCACAAGCATTTCACTGATGAAAATTATTCTGATATTGCCAAATCCTTTTCTTATAGAGGTGAGAGTCATGCTGTTTGACATTTTGTTGGGAAATCTTAAGCTTTCTCTTGGCAGCATAGTATAAAGGTACAGTTCCTGCCCAACAACAGCGCATGTATTACTGAGAAGAATGGACATCTGGATCCATTGACAGGTTTTCATTCTGTTTTTGCTTTCTATGCATCACATACTCAGCCTGCTTTCTGAAAAGATCCAGTTTATTGGAATTTTTTAAAACTTTGAAAGAGTGTTACAAGTTTATGCACGTAAACTAGCAATTACAATGTCTTACACACAAACAAAATTTTTCTACCCATCCTAATTCATAGCATTTGTACCTTAGAGAGGTCTAGAATTATAGGAGAAAAGGGAAATAGAATAAACCAGAAATACTTGAATCTGGGAGCATGAGAGTCTGATATTAAATCAGATTAAATCAGTTCTGCCCTGCCATGTTTTAACAAAATCTAGTCAAAATCTGGGCAAGTGCTGGGGTACCACTTGTATAAAGCTCGTCATGGATTTACATCCTGTCCCTTCCCAGGCCTCGTGGACTCGTGGCACCTACCATGTTACCTTTAAAGATCCTCTCATGTAGATCAGTGTTCTGTAGCTCTTGGAAGCCTGTGGTCTGGAGTGTGTGATCCAGAGAAAGGTTTTCTGCGTCCTGGGCAGTTTCATGCCAGTGCTCCAGCTTCGTGCAAACAGCCTTCCCTGGAAGCAAGGCAGGCATGTGCAGGCAGCAGATCTGTGCTGGCAGTGGCATGAGGCAGTTGTGCAGCTCTGCAGAGTAAACTCACTGCAGGTGACTGATGCTTTTCTTCTTTGTGGCTCCCCTTCGGACCCAGAGGTACAAGTAGTGTATATTTGCAGTTTAATATTTGCTCTCATAAACATACTACTGAAAGCAAACAGGCAATACAGAAATACACGGAAGGATTCAGCAACTGTGGAGACAGTGTAAAGGAGAAAATAAATAAGGGTGAACTTTGAAAAAAGTAAATATGACATATTAATAGGTTTTAATTGAAGCACACACTTAATATAAAGCAGAACCTTTCGGAAGTGATAGTGCTAAAGATTTACTTGCAGATGAATAGGTATTAGACCTGGTTTTGCAAAATCTTATAATGGTCAAAAAAATGAGTGCAGTTTTAAATCCTAAACTGCTGTTTAGGATTTGGTTGTATTTATTTATTATTTAAACAGAACATTTTTTTCATCAGAAAACACTGAACTAAGCCATTGAAGAAGTAATATTTTAATAAGAATGTGCTAGAAAAGGGAGAACTACTTTTGGAAAAGATTCCATAGGCTAAGGCTATTCTCTCTTATTGCCTGATGGTCATGACATACTCCTGGGCTATGAAAAATTACAGTTAAAGTCCTTGGTCTGGCTTCCTCATGCAATCTATGCTCCTAAGTGCATACTGGAGCTGTTGGACCTGATTCATACTGTCTAAATTATTTACTGGAAGAGCTGGTCTAATCATGTGTCAGTAGGCAGCACCTCTGCTTCTTTATATGTTTATGAAGACTGGAACAACTCCTGTTAAGAGAAACAGAGAGATCCCTGTGTCCTCACTAGTCTGGGAAATCACCTGAAATATATAAGAATTGGGAGATAGGCGGATGACAGCTAAGGTCTTCAGTGTCCTCTAATTATTGGCTCCTTTCCATGAAGGATGTAATCTAAAGGGTTTATTCTTGCTTTGGTTCAGAATGCAATCTTTCTTTTAGATTTGGTATTCAGTATGTTGCCTGCCTCTCCTGTCTTCCACATTTGACCAGAGCTCTTGAGTTTCCTTTCTCACCAGCTTTATCCATCATTATATTTTGGGTTTTATGTATTTCCTAGACAAATTGTCTCATAAATTGGAATTTTGAATGAAATTTAACTTTAGTTTTCAATCCTGAGTATTGCAGTGGTCAGGAAGATGCTTTGCATGAGTCTTGGTGGCAGACTATGCCTGTAAAGGTGGGGTTTTTTTCCTTTTCCTCAGCCTAGTATGAGGTGACAATGGAACGTTTCTTTTCCTCTTGCCGCTAACAATCCACACGTTGATGCCTGATAGGAAAAATAATGCTCTCAGGGTTACCGTATTTTTCATATGTATACACTGTGGGTTATCTCTGGCTTGAGACTTTTGTTTGTTTTTAAACATGGGCCAAGTCAAACCCTGCGGTTTAGCAGCAGTGTGTATTGTGTGTGCAGGCGTAACAGGAGAGAAGTTTTATTCCATGGCTCCTTCCTTAGTAGTATCCTGGTCTCTTCTAGCTTGTTCACTCTGTGGGAATGAGTTACCCATGAACTTTTTTTTGTTAAAGAACTTTTTAAGGGCTCCAAGTTACCTGAAGCAAAGGTTATATATGTGCAAATACAGTGCTATTATTTTAGGCTTCTGGGATATTATTGTACTACAAAATATATGGAGGCTAATAGAAATGGCTGTTTCGTGATGTACCATGTACTGTTTGTTACTTTGGGACTATAAAACTTGATTTGCTTGTCAGTCTAAGCAGACCTAGTACACGGTAAACAACCCATGTAGTAAATCAAGCTGCCGTGCGCTCGCCACAGAAGTAATTTTCAAACAAAATATATACCGTGTTCAGTTAGGAGAATATGTGCTAAATATCCCCATTATAAATCATGAGTCAGAATCACAGAAGAGTGATTAGTCAACTTGCGGTTATTTTTCCATTTATATTGCCCTGTAAAAGTAAATAGTTATTTTTCATTTCTTTATCATTGATTACAACAAGATCCGTTGACTTGGGATTTACCAGGAACCAGTAACTTTTCATATTGTTGATACTCTTAAGATTTCTAATTGTATTCCTATAGAACAGAAAACCAAGAGAGGACATTTATTTTTTTTTCATTTTCCTCCATCATCTCCCATTTCCCTTCTTTTCACAGAATATCTCCATGCATAACACAGTTGGAGGAGCAATGGCAGGACCTGGGTCTCACCAGCTGACAAATACAAGGATGCCAAACCATGACACCAGTGTCGTGATTCAACAAGCCATGCCATCCCCGCAGTCCAGTTCGGTCATTACACAAGCACCTTCCACAAACCGACAGATTGGGTGAGTCCCTTTCCATTTTCTCATTTCTCCAGTTCTCTGGCTCCCGCAGCTGCATGTAGGACCAGATGTTGTCCTCGTGGTTCTTAAGGTTCAGCTGCCTGCAGGACCAGATGTTGTCCTTGTGGTCCTTGAGGTTACGGAGTTACACTTGATCCTGCCAGCGTGTGGCCAGGGCCCCTGCAACATGTGTTGGGAACTGTGGGGAAATGGCCAGGTTACTAGATCTACTCCAGACCTGGCACTTCGGTTCAAAAGGGGCAGAGTGCTGTACTTGCAGAGAAGTCTCGCTTTCTTCATGCAATTTTTTGGTTTTTATCAGCTTACATTCAAAGTTCGTGTTGTTTCTGTACTGTTCGGGGAAGAAAGAGTGTTTCTGAAGCTGATACTTTCACTTCCTTCAACGGGAATTCTGGGTGCTCAGTGGGATTGGGCTATTTCCTACACACTCTGTTTAACTGGGGAATTCTAGAAGACAAAATAAAAAGACCATCAAGATAAATGGAGTTTGGCACAGAGACTTCTGTGAACAGTTGCTCAATTTGTGAAGACGGATCCATATTTATTCCCATAAATTGACAGTATGGATGCTTGTTGTATTGGCTTGAATGCCAGTTGTGTGCTCATGTTTGGAGAACTGTGTGAGCAAAAACATTCATGTTTTGTACACTTGGTTACTTCCAGCAAACATGAGGTCCTTATAAGTCACAATAACTTGTTTTTAATTATACAGAAACGGCCCAGATGGTTTGAGGGTACAGTTTTTTGTCACACAACTCTGAGATTTTGGGGGGTTTTATGGATGAAAACATATGGATGAAAAGATAAATCAGTGCACTGAGAATGAAGCAGCAGTCTAGATTCATTATCTGTCATTTGTAATTTGGTCACATCCATTATACGACAAGTGCAAAAGCAGTCTCTGTCCCCAGCCATTGTCTAAATAATTGATGAGCAACTTGCAGTCTCTTCAGAGTAAAACCAAAAAGTTAAATCCTGGCATTGAAAACTCAAAATCCAGTTATACTTGAGTTTTCTTTCAATATTCCTGATGGCTGGGGCAGGATTATAGAACACAGGGTCTCTATCTCCCAGTGCCATGGTGGCAGGATTGGCCCCTGGCACTGACTTTTCTATAAGGGTTACCCAGCCATGCACAGGACACAGGTTCCATCCATTGCCCCACTTTTGTGCTTCTGGCAAAGTTCCTCTACTTTCCTTTTTACTACTACTTCAGGATTTGGTTTTTGATATAGATAGTATGGATCAGGTAAACATGTATGATATATGTGCCTTTGTATATGTTACATATTGACAAAACACAGCATTCACTGAGGTTTCATGTGCAATACCGTTTGCCTGTGAACCCAGGAAAGTTTAGTCTTATATGTCTCATTCTTTTCGAAGACAGAGGGCTGGGGGAGGGAGAGGGAGGAAGAAACAGTTTCTTTTTCAGTTTTAGAAAGAAAAAAAGACAATGCCATTATTTGGGTTAAGGATTATTAAGCTCCTGTTCAAATTGTGACTTAATAGTCCTAGCGGTAATTATGATCCTAATTAAAAACAAAAAAAACCCACCCCAAACAACTTTTAATACTCAATGGTGAGGTGTTTTATATGGGACTGTACTTGGCTTCCAAACAATTGTTTCTATATAATGAGCAAAAAAATGCATGTGGTTTTGCAAGACCCTGTCAGTCAGGTTTTAGGTTTGCGTTGGTTTGGGGCCATGATGATTAGAATCTCCAAAGTCGGAGGGTTGAGGATAAAAAGGCCTGTTTCCTAGTCAGTGGTGAGCGTCTCGTTTGGGAAACTTTGTCATGACATATCTTAATTCTCCCCTGTGACTGAATCACACAAACGTTTCCTAAGTCTGAGTCTAAAGCTGCTCTATTGGGAGTCAATTGTCAGCATTTTAGTCTCTGTGTGAGTTGGTGTGTGAATGAGACTTATGGTGTGACCTCCAGCATACTCTGTTCCCCATTCTTCCCTCTTCCTAGGAGGTTTTGTTTTTTGTTCATGGTGTGTCCTAGGAGATAATTGCTGCATTTTGGACTTCATCTACTTGCCAATGTGTTGAGCATCCTTGTTGTTTCTTTTCCTTCAGTCTTTTCCCTGTGGTGCCTGTTTTATTTATTCAAAGAACATATCTTGTCATTTCCATTTATCTTCGTCTTATCCTTCTAAACGTGCTAAGAATTATATCCAAGACTCATTCACAAGGAATACAGACTGGACAATGGTTTCAATATTAAGCAACTGAAGAAAAATCCAGATGGATTGAGAAAATGTTCGAGTTCTGCAAAGTTTGTGGGTTTTGGTTTGGCCTTACAAAGTTGAGATGGTCCAGCTTTTTAGCAAGCCCACATTCTGAGATGCTGAGATCAGTGGTTTTGGGTTGGGTTCCCCCTTTTTTAAAAAACATCTGAAGCTGCCCCAAAGGGTAGATGAGTCCTTACCATGGAGAACTGTGCCAGGGAATATGCCTTTTAATGAGCAATAAAACCAGCAGAGAGCAACTGGGCAAAACTCTCATTGAGCTAGTTCTGTAAGAGCAGGATCAAGCCCTAAAGGTTATATAGAACCATCTTGTAGCAATATTCTGATTTTTATCACAACCACAAATATTTTAGTGTCAGACTACGGCCAAGCCACCTGCAAATGTTTGTGATGGCCTTACTCCAATGAAAACAGGGAACAGCAATGAAAGTCTTCATTTAGACCCTGCTCGTAGGCCGTGCTCCAGTAACAGAGAATGGGACCCACCTGTGCCCGCACACAGCTTGTTTCATGGTGAGGAGTGGGCGAGTTCACAGCAGCTGACATTCCCGAGGGATGTAATTTTTCCCTATTTTCTTCTCTCCTCCTCTGTTTCCTCCCTCTCCCTCCCTCCATGCCTCTCTCTTTTTTCATATCCCCTCCTCTGGCTCTGGGGGCTCGCATGTAAAACAAGCTATTGACACAAGGCATGGGAAAACACGATAGAATGAGCGTTGTTGGGCAAGCCTTACTGGCACAGTGTATATACACACATTGTTTCAGGTATTAAGCTTCAGCTACTACTGAGCAGGCATCCAGCCAGATTAATCAGAAAAAGGGAAGAGCATGAAGGTGAATAACTTGAAAAATAAGACAGGGTGCAGTCCCACTTTCCTCCCACCATGTACCTGGTTGAGAACAAACAGCAGCTGGCAGGTTGGTATAAAGGTCCCAGATAGTATTTAGGTGGTAAGGCAGTCTCTAACCTCCTTGCCATCCCTCCTCCTTTCCCCCCCGCCTCCAAGCCTGCAGCATGTGGGAGGAATGTTGTAACTAGTAACTACTTGTGCTGATGAAAAAATCAGTTGAGGAACACTTAGCAGTGAAGGGTGTCTTTGGCTGATTAATCGCACATCATTTGGAGATAAGATACATGGAGGAAAAGCAGTAAGGCATATGGAGGAAGGGGAGAAAAAATGATATAAGACATACATTTGTCAAAGGTATAGAAAGGCAGATAAGCTGAGTCAGCTTAAGATATGGGAATCTGAACTAGGCTCTACGATCGCAGTGTTAATCTTTTTTCTAAAATGACTACATTTCTTTCAGTGACTGAGTATTCAGCAACATATGTGAAAATTACTGGTCAGACAAATTGGTCACAACATGGTACACTGGTTGCTTTATCTGGGCACGTCTTTTGCTAGGTAAGATGTCTTTTTCAGACCAGCGAAGACTGTAGGTGGCTGCAGCCTCACAGCTCAGCTTTCCTGGAGAAAGTCACCTGCTGCTGTTTTTCAAGCTAGGTCACACGTGGCTAGTAATTATTCCAACTGGAAACTCACTGGTACAGCTCTGTAGCTTAAAGAGAACACGGGAGGATTCAGGGTTGTCACAGATCCAGCAAGTTGTTAACACTGTGCTAAATGGAGAGAGACGTGAGTCCAGTTTCTTGGACTCCAAAGTGGGCTCCAAAGTGGACATAGAGCACTAACCATGTGATGTAGATTATCTGTTTTCAAAACGTTGTAGAGCATTTTAATCAAGATAAGATGGTCTTCTGGCACAGCATCAGAAGGGAAAAATTGCAACCACATTTAGTGAAATGCAAGCAGGTAGGAGAAGGCAGCAAGAGGGATTTGGAAGATGCCTCTGGTACCTTTGTGTACCAAAGAATTGTGGTACCAGTGGGAGGACAGCCTTTCAGCCCCCACATGCAGTACTCATTTTAACATCTATGCGTTTCCTTCCTGTTCCTCTCTCTTCCTTCTCACGATGCCGTAGGTCTCTCTCAGTTTCCAGTTTACCACCTTTTCATAGGGTTGCATTCTTTCCAAACAGAGGGGCATGGGAAATGGAGTGGTCATGAAAGCTGCATGGGACTAACAGAGATTCGGTGACACAGTGAAGAGCAGACTCGTTGTGACTGGGCTTGGGGATCTGAAAAAAGAAAAAAACTTCTCAGCTGTAGTCTTAGTCTGAGGAACCTGAGATAACAGAAGGACAGGACGACTCTCTGGCAAGCACAGGAATTTTGCCATAGCAGCAAGCTATCTGAGACTGCAGCTGCTGGTTAAGTTGTCAGAGTATCCTGCTATCATCCTTTATAGCTTGAGGAAACGGAAAAAACTCCTGTAAGAGACGTTCACAGGCAGAAACCCTTCCATAATGCAGCTAGTTCTGGAAGGCACTCGGAATAGGCTGGTGACTCAAAAGGGTCTTTGTACGTGCCAGATAAAGTCTCTCTTTAAGCTCCTAGTAAGTTGAAGGAGTGCGTGGCATCAAAGAGGCCATGGAATGATGTGCTTTTATTAAATTCAAAGACCAGTTCCCTTTCCAGGAAACCTGGGATAAAAGCCTCTGTTCCAACTCATGTACTTGAACTGAAACACCACAGTATGTTGAGAGATGAGAAGAAATGTGCAGTCAGAGATGTAGTATCAAATGACCTCTTGGTTACTCATTGGGTCCATTCCACAGCCTTGGTTGCACAGAATGTAAGAACATCAGGTAGATCACTGGAAGGGGAGGACAAGAGAGAGGTGGGAAGAGGGAGCATCTGACAGTGTCGTTCTGTCCAAATATTATTTTTTTTTCTGTACTTTGTACCCAATAAATTGGGCTTTATTCCCTTTTTAATGATCCTGCTTCTTTTTCTTCTGCTTATGCTAAGACACGTTTCCTATAGTCCCTTCTACTACACTGACCTTGGCCAACCTTAACATGGAATCCCATCAAGCCACCTGTGTGCAGCAGCCACAAGTCTCTGGGAAGCTCAGGTGAATTACTTAGGACATTATTACAGGGAAGCCATTCACAGAAGCAAGTTGTCTCGTAGCTTTTAGCTAGTAGACGGGGTGATATGGGAGAAAATGAAGTCTGATAGATGGATCCTTTCAAGCCATTTCATCCCTTTTAGCTAGCTGCTGCCCAGGTCCACACGTTGACCTGCAGATAGAACCATGCTGCTGTAAGTGTGACATTTGGAAGCTCTGTCTGCTCCCCAGCCTCCCCTGGTCTTGTTTGCATCGGCACGTTCAGGAGCTGCTGACTCAATCTCTCCTGACACTGCTGAGTCAGGAAGAAAAAGAGAAAACAGCACCAGTCTGTGTGTCAGACACAGCACAAAGGGGTGATTGTTCATGACATTGTTCTCTTCTATCCCCAACCACATCCTCCCGTGCCTTCCCAAGAACTCCTTCTTGCTGGAAGGTCCAGGGAGGGGTTGGAAAGTACTGGCATATATCAGGGGGACTTTCAGGGGACTGAAAGAAGGATCATTAGCCAGGTAATAAATAGCCTGTCAACCAGGAATGGAGACGGTTTAGCGTGTTTCTTATCCGCCTTGAAGTCAACTGTTATCCTGAAAGTTACACGCTTGTTATACATGTTGGTTAAACTTATTAAGGAATGCTGTATCTTATGCCTTATACTTTCTACTTGACAAAAGTCCTAAGATTATTAGAAATGTTGCTTGTTCACAGCATGAACACCAAAAAAAAGTGTTAGGGATATTGTGTGACTTTTCCTGATTCTTGTTAGGATTGTTGTCTTTTGTTATGAAGAGAAACCAGCCCTCTCCCTCTCCTGATCGTTGTTTCAGATAGGCAGTGAAACCACACTCAAGCCAATTCTGATATATAAGTGGTTTCTAAGAAATAGGTCATGACGTTTCCGTTCTGGAGAGCTTGTCCCGCCCAAGAACTACAGGAAAGCAAGGTCGGAATAGCGTACTGCACCCATAACTATCTGAACAGAAATAGTGAGCTTTCGTAGGCATAGGTTGGCTCTCACATCAGAGTAAGTCATAAGTTGGACTTAAGTATGATATGCAGAACTTGGAGAATACAGCACTGATTGCTTAATTTTAGCGATTGGTATCTCTTATGTACCTCTCGTGTATGTGTATATATATAAAATACATGCTGTATAAATCTTCTTTAAAGGTGTCATCAAAATTTATAGTCAGAGCTTCTGATTTATATGACTCTCTGAACTGAAACAGATGTAAAATCATTTTCTGAGGGAAGAGGATCTCAGAGTTGCAGTGGGTTTGATGCAACAGATCAAGCTTTCCTAGACCAGAAATGATCGTTAGAGCGCTGCACAGCCAAATCACATAGCTCTGCTCTTCATCACAGGTTTGCACTTAACTTGCCCTGATGCATGATTCCAGTGTGTGTTTTATCCAAGTGTCAGCCTGTTTGACAGGTAACTAAGCTGCAGTAAAACACTAACTCAAACAATATAGACTTTGTTTGGTGTACGGCTTTTTTAAATTTTCTTTCACTTCTTCTTATTTAAGAGAGCAATTTGCAGGTTCCAGAGAAAGAGCAAGCTTTGGGATGCTGCCTCACACCATGTCAGCTCAGAGAAGGGCTTAAATGTTTGCTCAGGGTGGCACGATGGCTATAATGATGGAGTAAAAAGCCAAGAGCTTTAAGGGCAAAGAACTCTGATAAATAGTTGCTCACTGAGAAGTTACGTTTGTGTCTGTTTCAATAAGGGAATTGGCATCAATGTGGTGAACAGAAACCACCTCAAGTTTACGTGGTTTGTCTTGCCAGTGTATTTTTTGAACACCTTCAAAGGGATATAAAAACAAACTGTAACTTGGTAAAATACTACAAGTTAGTAAAGTGTTAATGTTTTTTGTTTTGTTTTCTTTTCTTTTCTTTTAAGCTGGTACCTGGCTGAAACTCAATGAAAATAGTTCAGACAAAAATGCCTAAGGGAAAACACAGAAATTATAGACTATGCATAAAGTGTTTGGATCCTAGTTTTCCACCTGTAAAAGTAGGCCCCTCTATTAATTGATGAGTTGAGTTTTGGAAATTGGTGACACAGTATGGTCCTATGTAGGAGGGATATATATATGGGTTTTTTTATACTTACGGACAGGCCAACTATATATTTGGAAAAAAAACCCCAAACCAAAAACCCACACCAAAAAACCCAGAACAATTTATATCAAAACCATAGATAAATCTAAGATGACAACATCACCAAAATGACTTCTTTTGAACAAATGAAATGATTCTTGATTTAGAGGGAAGTAATAATTTAAATAAATCTGTCATTTTGGAGACCTTCTAGCAAAGTTGCACATAATAAATCATAATTTTAAATTCTCTTAGCAATGTTTAGTATCAAATTGCAAGGAGCTGGTGACTAGACAGAACCTGCAGGTAGGCTGAGAAATGTTCACTTTGATGAGCGCAGGAAGAGCGTTCCTTAGAAGAAGGAACAAATTCGAGAGTGTGTTTTAGAAACGTTTGCTGCTGTGAGCATCTGTATTCTGCCAACAGAGACCTTTATTCTGAGCTCACATAAATGAAGTGGAATTTTGCCAGTAAAAGAAGGGGTTGTGTTACTCCAGTTGTAGGATCCAGGTCCTAATTGGTTTATGAAATGAAGGGGGCAATCTTTGAGCTATTACCAGCTTCCTCTGCTATAAGTGAAGTGAATCGCAGCTGTTCTGATGGGGTCCATAAAAACTTGGCGAGGTAATAAAATGTTTTCAGTGGACAGTTCTCCAAATGAGTGAAATCTAAATCCCTCGCTTATTTGATGGTCTTTAGAGAATTGTATATACTTCCCGGGGAATTCTGATTTATATTATGTTACTTTTATCTAGTTCTTCAACCATAGCATCCAGGCTAACCAGTGCTGTAAATGTAAGGTCCCAAAGTAACATTCTTACTTCTTTTTAACCCTACAAATTGAAATACAGTGTGTACCTATAGAACCTTTAATATAAGAAAAAAGTTGTGCCCGTTGTTCGTTTTCTACATTTTCTTGCTTGTGTTTTTGTACTTTTCTGGCCCCTCCATCTCCTGCTCTTTTTTGTGAGCTAAAAGAAACAAAGGCACAGTTTGCATCTTAAATTCCTCTGGTGCTTCTAGTCCTGTCATTTTCTTTACTGAAAATGGTAGCTTTTGATGTTTCTAAGTTTTCTTCAAGCAACTAAAAATTTTCTGGACCTGGTCAGAAGTCCAATGTGTTAATCCTGACTTTTTAGCAGAGTAGATGTTCTGAACCATTTGTTCAGTTCATGGCACTTTTGAGAGGGATTATGTACATCTAATAGTCCCTAAAGATCCCTGGTGTGGGTTCAAGTACAACCTGACATTTGTGCTATAATTATCTATGTTGAGGAATTTAGTTTGCAATAGGGAGCATTCAGTGTTTGGCATTAAGGATTTTTATTTAGGGCCTGGATATCTTTAAACATAATTTCCTCCCCCCCCTAAATGTCTATGATTTCCCAGGCAAAGACAGGATAACCCCACGTTGAAAGCAAGATGACCTAAAAAGAATACAAATAGAGAACAGAATGAGAAGCTTCTTAAGGAATAATGAATTGGGTTTCCAGGTTGGTTAAATCTCAGCTGATTGGGCTTGAAGCTCACACTGATGTGAGAATCCACTTTCACACCTGTAGCTGGGGCATTTCTGCAACGCATTATTGAAGCTTCTCCCTTTAGATTCATCCTCATATAGCAGATGCTGCTTGTCGTATCTGAGAGAGGCTGCTGCCTTTGGTGTCTGGAGAGCAACCATGCGACTGCAGTTCAGCTGCAAGGTGCTGTCTGGGGGGGTCTCTGATCCTTTAAGCACTTTGGAAGCAAGTGCCATCTGCAGTTGAACTTTCTAGCTAGCAAGTGCTAGCCACAGTTGTCTTCCTTTTCTGACAGGTGATTTCTCATGCCACATGTCCCTGGCTTTAACATACAGTAGGGTTGTCTCATGTATTGCATAGGAAGATGATGCACAGACCTGAATGGTGATGCTCTCCTGGAGCATCTGGGCAGACCTGCATGCAGAAACCTTCCTGGGCGTACTCATGGGTAAAGCTTGTGTCCTCAGCAAGTGGTTTTGTGCTGTGACTGGAAACTGCCCCTGGAGAGATGAACCGATGACTTGATGTGCCTGAAGGCATCTCTTTGGATATGCTGGACTTCAGTAATTCATTATCGCTGCAAGTTGTTGATGTAACTTTTTTGGGCAGCACGTGTAAATGAGTGTTATGAAAGTGGGCAAAAGGCAACAATAGTTTCCAGATATTCAGTCAAACAAGAAGGTCTATTAAACTCAACAGCTGAAATACTGCAAAGTTTGAAGACATGAACTGGAACTGGTAAACAAAGAGGATCAAATTTGAACCAATTTTCTATTCATTCTCTCAATTTGTGCTACTTGTGAGCGGTTTCATTTATCTGAAGTTACACGGTACAGGTATTAAACTAAGTTCACACTGAAGATATGTGGTCAGTAGATTATAAAATCAGAACCAGTTAATACATTCACCAAATTTGAAGAGTTGTGTGGAAAACTTTACGTCTTTACAATTAATTTCCTTTTTAGTCTGTTTGTTTTCTTCTTTCTCTGCAGTCCATTCCAGGTCCACAGAGGAAAGAGACCTAGAATGTCTTTGAATTGTTTCTGATCTGTGGGGAAATAAAATAGGAAGCAGAATAATATTTCTACTGTGAAGTAGCAAAGAAAGCTGGAAGAAAGCAGATAGTGAGTTCCTTTTGTGCCATACTAAGTGGATGTGGAGAAAGATATGGATTCTGGGCTCCATGACAGGGAAGAAAATCCATACTTGCTTCCAAGTTTTCCCCTGGCCTCTACATAGTTCTATTGTTCCAATAAGAAATTTGTGACTCAAAGGATTTATTCAAAATCTATATAAAACATAATGGGCAAAGTTCATTCCAGAAGCCATCAAGTGAAACTATATTTCTTTGTGGGGAAAGTTGGGGTCCCTTCCAGTCTGGTCTTTTTCTGTACACAGCCTAGTAGCATGGAGCTTTTTGTTGTATGTTAATGCAACATCAAGGGTTGTGGGGCCCTAAGTCCTATAAAGCAAATGCTAGAAACAATATTGGACCCAAGCAGAACCCATAAATGCAGAGGGAAGCAGAAACTCATGTATAAAAGAAAACAGGGGTTGAGAACCAAAGTACAAAACCACATTTCAAACCTCAAAGGAAAAAAGTCAATTTTTGTTTTGGAGGAAACATCCTTGGAAATGTTCAATTTTCCTTATGACCGAGTTGGGAAGCTGTAAGATGTGTCCTTGAAGACAGTGAAATTACTCCAAGCCAAAAAAACTATTCCATGTTGACAATAAAACCCCACCACTGAGATGTACATTTCCTTTTTACTCCTCCTGCTTGCCCATTATACGAACAGGAAAATGGAGACAACCCTGCCATGTTTACAGGCCCTGCCTTGTTATTTGAGTGATGGACAGGGAGCTGAAAACTGTATTGCCAACACTGCTTATTGGAAAAACCTGGAACTAATTAAGGGACCTCATTTGTTAGTGCTTGTATGTTCACCGGTGGAAATTACTTGAAAGAACAGTTCTACTAGTAAAGAACAGTGCTCTGTAATAGAACTGTAGAAAAATGACAAAGGCAACAACAGCTTTGGGGAATAGGATGAAAAATATTAACCGGAAAAAAATTTACTACATTGGCTTTGAAAGTCAATTTATTTTTTTTGTCTTCCAGTGGGGAAAAGAAAACGTAATTTGCCAGAACTAGATGATGACTTGTAGTGTTTCTACTTGTTAATGATTTACTTACTTGAATGAAACTTATAAATTGCAGTGGAAGTTTTAGTTAAGTAATTTTCAATATTGGTTTATGTTATTTCATTACTGGGTCTGCTGAGTGTTCCTTTCTACGGTGTCCTTTTCCAAGAGCTATGAGCACTGTGAATCTTTTCTGTGGTATTTTTTTCAAAATCGTAGAATCATAGAATACCAGGTTGGAAGGGACCTCAAGGATCAGCTAGTCCAACCTTTCCTGGCAAAAGCACGGTCTACACAAGATGGCTCAGCACCCTGTCCAGCTGAATCTTAAGTTCAACGATGGGGAATCCACCACTTCCCTGAGGGGATTATTCCAGTGGCTGATTATTCTCATTCTGAAAATTTTTTCTCTTGTGTCCAGCTGGAATCTCCCCAGGAGTAACTTGTACCCATTACACCTCATCAGTCGTGGCTGTGCATTCCAAAAGCAAGTAAACAAGCTACCCAGGCAAAGGGACTTTTAGTATTTCAGGACACTGCTCCCTTTTTCCGACATTTCTCATGAGCTGTCTGCTTAGTTCCAGATCTGCTCCCACAAGCTGTTACAGGTCTTTGTTTAAAAGTCAAGTCACAGGATACAAGGTGAGTATACCTGTTGTACAGTGCGTTCTTTGTGGCTGAGATGCAATGTGGTCTTCTGGATGGGAAGCAGCAGTACTGTTGTTTCACCCCAGCGAGGCATATGGCACAACATGGTGCAACAGAGAGGAGAATTTATGAGCAAATGATGAGTCATTGTCATTCAGACAACGCAGTGTATTGTCAAAAGAAAAAAAAAATAATCCGAAATCAGTTGAAGATCAATCTCTGAAGATTTCAGGCTCTGTCGTAATTTCTGTTTGCAGTCGCTTCGGTATCATGTAGTCTGTGTTGCATGCGTTCTCTGTTTTGACGTTTGCTGGGACAGTGTAAGGCATACATACGTACACATGCTCATGCTGGTTTTTTTAGGCTACGTGATCACTTAGAGTTGCACTTAGATGCCGTCTTTCCCCCTGGTTCCCTAGTTTTGCAGAGTTTCAAGAGGACGTGATCTACTGCAAGTTGTGACATTGCCGCTCCCAGTTCAATGGTGGCTCCAGTGTTCAAGCTTGCAGCCTAAAAATGAACTAAGCTAAGGGGCCATTACTGTGAAGAATAAAGCTATGTACTGTAACTGAGCCTAATCAGTTTGGATCACATTTGCAGATTCTTTGTATTAGCTTTATCAGGTCGGGCCATCAGAGAGTAGATAGACAGGTAAGACCGAAAGACCTCTGAACCCAATTAAAGTTGTACCACAAAGAAATCAAATTCATGTGGTTTACATTTCAGAAAGTTACATTTGGTGGGCTGTACTTACTTTTATTCTGTAACCTAATGCAGACCATGTGAACATTTGAAACGCTTTTAACAGTTAAACCAGCTCAAATAACACAGAACCAGAGCAGCAATAAAGAGTGAATTAAGACTGATTGCAACTACAGCCAAATTTTTTTCCTCCTAAAGAAATATAAATGAGTGATATATTTAAAAACTACCATATATTAGCAATTTTGTCTTCAGCTTTTAGCACTACAATACCTATTCTCTTGTCTTTTAAAATAAATGTTTGGTTTAAAAACCAATCCTAAACCCACAGTCTTTTATTTGCAGTGTTTCAGGGTGAGTTCGGATGTGCTGTGGAACCACTGATATTCCCATTGATGCACATAGTTTGGGGATTGGTCATATAGCTCTGAGATAATCGTGAGGAGCTGACATTTAAAATACTTGGCACAGTAAGAGCACCAGCATATGAAGGTAAGAAAATAGGTGTTTTATTTGCAGTCCCCTTTCTTAAAACCAATAGATGCGTGTGCAGCTTTTCATTCACAAACACTCCTTGCTCACTGATGTTAGATAGAACTTATATGTGGAACAACCAGGGATTCAGCTGGTACAGACTGCTGTGTGTTCAGTTTCTCTATTTGCTGAACAAAGAGACTGAATGAAAGTCCTGAAGCTGCCAGAAGATCTGGCTGGAGGTGGACAGTGCCAAAGGTGCCTATGGGCTGCATCTAACCTCAGGAAAGTGATGTGGTTTACATCCAAAGGGAACAAAATGACTGGCTTAGTTAGCACCAGGATCCTTCAGTGGATCAGGTTCCTCATTTTTGCTCTGGAGCAGTGATTTTCCAGGACCTTGGGAGGCCTTGGGGAATGAGATCAGGCCCCCAGCTCTTGTGTCTGTTAATATTAGAACTTCCTAGGGCCCCCAGCCCTTTCGTAGTATCTCCAAGACACCGAAACGCAAGCCTCGTGCCATTCTGCTTTTTGGCACAGAGCCACCTGGCTATCGGCAACAGAGCCCAGCTTCCCGGCTCTGGAGCACGACTACTATCCTGAGTGGATACAGTGCCTTTCCCGCAACAGCTGTCCTGATGTGTCTGTGTGTCTAACAGCTTCCCTCGCTGCTTCTCCTGTAGAGCTGGCCGCTCTGGTATCTTTGTTCCTCCCCTTCCCGTAAGCTTTTGGGGGTTGATGTGGCAGAGAGCGTGTTCAGGCACAGGGCTCTCCATTTGGCATGACTGAAACCTAAGGTTGTGTATCCCTGAGACCTTTTTGTGACTGCTGTTCTTTCCATGGGACGCAGGCAGCAATTCAGAAGCTCTCCTCCTCTCCCTGGGGTGAACAGCTTGAAAATCTGCTCTTGTGCTTACTTTCCAGAAGCACACAATTAGAGAGGAAAGATCTGTGTTGATTTTTTTTTATTTTATTTTTATTTTTTAAAAATCTCAGTTAAAAATGTAACAAAGCACTTGTTTTCTGTAAAGGAATGTCCCTTGTGTCACCATTCCCACGCAGTGGCTGATGTACTGCTCATGAAATCCAAGCTGTTTCAAAGTGTTAATTAGGGGAGCTGGGGCTGCCGTTGCTAATTCTCAGAAGCGGTGGGACGGGAAGGAAATCTCCATCTGCACAGATGCACAGAGACTGTTCTACTGTGTGGGGACCAGAACTGGTGGAGTGCAGAAGGACACAGTGGGACACTCTTTGCTCTCTCTCTCACTTCTGTTATATACTGGGCTTGGCAGGGTAGTTCAAGATGCTCGCATGGAACTGGGCAAAAAGGGGTATATCCTGGGAAGATTAAAATAGGAAAATGGCTGCAACTTCTAACAGTGCCATGTATCACTCAGAAATGAAGAAAACCAGAAGACTTCATCAAGTTCTTTAGAGAACAGATGCCATAAACGGAGAAAACACTTAAGTTCTGATTATATGAACAACAGAAAATCCATCAGAGAATAGATCAAATCAAGTGGATGTTGGATGATAGACAGAAAGCAGAATAAGCAATTATTAAAGTGATAGTCTACACCTAGGAGAGTTTACTTTTGTTTTTTGTTCACCACTGACTTCTTTATGATCTTTGGCAAATTTCTCAGCCTCTCGGCCTCAGTGCACCAACTGTAAAATAACGAAAGAAATACTCCCTCACCTTACAGGAATGTTAAAAGGAATGTAGGTATTACAGGATAGGAAATTTCCTCTGATACAACATCGTGATCATTTGATGTAATTAAACATCAGGATTTTTTCTGAATGTATTATTTTTATACGTCATAATAATTATAAGTATTCTGAATATATGTTTTTCTTTGTCACGGGAGCAAGGAAGAATGATAGTATTATGTAATCATGTCTAAAATAATGTACTATTAATTTCCTGGAAGCTAAACTGTACTGTGGAAGACGCTTTACACAGAGTGAGAAAAATCAGAATGCTCATACTAGACTTTCTCCAGACATCGTGATAATCTAATGTGTCGTGTTGCCCTGCCATGGCAGAGGGGTTGGAATAGATGATCTTTAAAGGTCCCCTCCAATGCAAACCATTCTATGATTTGCAGAAAAGAAAGTGAAATGGGAGTTAATTATCAGGCTTATTCTGTAAAGGCAATAGAATGCTAATACGCACAAGAAACATACATGATTTCCTTTAACTTTTTAAAATCAAGATAAAGCAAGAGCTAATAAACATTAACATTTGTTTCAAAGGTGTTCAACATACTCAAATGTAGGAAGGCACTCATTTTCCTTCTCTCTCTTTTCACTTTTCCTATTAAAATAAATTTGTTAATGTCCCATTGAATCAGACATTCACAAATCCTCAAACACCGATTTTTCTTTTGAAAAAGTAGTATTTTCTGCTTCAGTTATTTTTTCTTTTCTCATTCTGGTTAATTAATTCTATTATAGTAACCCCAACAGACTCTAAAACTGAATCCATTCTTTGCAAAATACTCAAAAAATGAGTTTTATGTCGAGACAAGTACAAGCCTACAATCCTCTCCCTTGTCTTCAATCTCTCTATCACGTGCTTTTTTCTCTCTCTTTAGAAGGTATCCATTCATTCGTCATCTTTGTGTGTGTGTGTGTGTTTTCCTTGTTTTCCCTAGACTGGGCTGTGCAAACTGTCTTAGTGGCAGGCAGACTCTGAGGAAGCTTTCTGTCCTAATTCCTTTCCGTTAATGAAAGTTGTGAAGCACTGCCAGCGTGCATACTGCCTGTGTAACAGAAGTAAAATGAAAGTAATATGCTTCCCTGACCCCCCTCCTTCCACGGGGTGAGTCAAATGTGCGACCGATAAAAGTGACATTACGACGAGCAAACGTTGGAGGCATGTCCATGCCCACTATTTAAATCGGACAAAGCGTTTTAGAAAAGAATGGAATTAAGTTTTCCGCAGACATCCAGAGGAACCCCTTTTGCTTCCCCCTAATGGAAAGAGTCCGCTGAATTCCATGAGAGCTCCTCCACAGCCTTCGATGGACAGGCTGCAATGGCCCCACCTGGCAGCTGGGAAGGTGACTAGGGACTGTGGAAAAATGCTGCGCGTGCTCTCGTGCCAGCAAACTTGAGCTTCTTGTTTGGGTATGAGAATATCAAGCTAAAGGCATAGAAGAAGAAATCCATTATGCCGTACCCTGAAAATACCCAGCTTCTATGAGCAGGGACACACTAAACACAAACACCAGATTGTCCAGCAGTCCTTCAAAGTAAAAACCTTTCTAAAATGGCTTCCACCTGGTGCACTTTCTAGGCTCCTAGAACAGATTGCTCCAAGAGCGCTTCATGTCTTTTGTTTTTTCTACAAGCTATTAACAACAGATGAAGAGTAACACCCTCCAAACAATTAATGCAGCCTGGGGCCTAACCAGAAAAATCATTATTTCCAAAAAGTCCTATTGACAGAAGTGCTGCAGCAACCTTTCAAAGCTGCACCCACATCCGACGACAACAACAATAAAACGCTGTGCTATTTTTCTTACCTCATAAAGTTGTCATCTCAGCATAGCTAAACATCTTAGTTGCCACCCAGCCTGTAAACATCCTTATGTGGGGAAGGTTATCAAATAGGTCATTGAGAAGCAGCTCTCATATTATCTAGAGTATTATCTAGAGCCCTCAGATTTCCTGGAGCCCTTTCAATCTGGTTTAAGACATGGTTATGTTACAAAGGCACAGCTATTTCTTCATGATTGCTAGTCTCTCTGATTTATTAGCTTCTACTAATGGATAAAGACTAAGTGCTCAATCTAATCTGACCTTTCAGACATGCTGGCTGTCAGAGTGCCTTTGCGGGTCACCCTGTCTATTTTACTGGTGTCCCTCTAGGAAAGCGTAGCGATCGAAGAAGGAGAGTATATTCCCTTTGGGTTACCAGTTTTAATTCTGTGCCCTTCACAACTTCTAGTATTAAATGTGGAATACTGGGCTGCTGCATTTGGGAACAGGACCAAGCACCCAACTGTCCTAATCCCCTTCTGGCAGGCACCCTTTCAAAGATGCCCTCAGTTGAACAGGTAACAGTCTGCGCAGCATTTCCACCAGTTTGAGAAACCATCTTTAGTACCTATTTGCTATGCCAGCCTCTAGCCTGCTGACTGCCAGTCCCTCCCTCCCCTGCTTTCTTTAGGACTACAAAACCAGGGAGATTTCACTGTTCCTCTTCTGCAGATTCACTTTTAGAGGTTCTGTAATCAAGTTTGCTGACATTAAAATTGAGATTACATAAAATATGGATGCCTTGAAGTATTAAAAAATGAAGTGGTGAGGGACACTATCTCTAAAGATCAGCTTTCGCCATTTAAAAGCAGTGTATTCCCAGATTCTGGGTCCCCTTAAAGACTTCTCTCTCTGCACAGCCAAGAGCCTGCACCTCATCAGCAAACAATGGAAAAGAATCACGTAGCAGGATCCTGCCAGGTGCACATTTATTTAACCCTTTGTCACCACTATATTCTTTTCACCAGGCATCCTCTTGCTGTCTAAAGCAGATGCTGGGATTGCTGGTGCCAGAGAGTTAATCTTACTAATAGTTTCCGTGTTTATTGTCAGAGGGACTTGGTTGCACTCTCCTCTCTGGGCCAGTAGGTCAAGGGGTTCAAGTTCCCCACCGAGGCTTGGAGCGAATCTCGGTGCTGACTGTGCACGTTGACCCGGGAGAAGGGGAATATGCTGCACTGGTACAGACCCTGAATTTCCAGTAAAACATTAAAGCGAGGTCTCTCCTATCTTGTTTGAGTATGCTCCAGGTAGAAATTATTGAACCACTTCCGCATTAGGGTATTTGGGGGCTTTTTTTATACCACAGGATCTAGACCTGGTTCACTGCGCAGCCCTCCCTCCATCCCCGAGGGATGCTTTAGCCCCGGGTATCTGCCTGTAGGAGATTATAAAGTGATGCAATGTTGCTGTCTGGCACCCTGCCTTGTTAAGCACGCTTTGTTATTTAAAGTTGGGAGGAAGGAAAATGCAAAAAATAAACCCAACTCACTCATGAAAAAAGAGAAAGGTTCAAGTGAAAACGGTTACCTGAGAGCTTTGTTTGGACTCTGTGAACTTGTACCCTCTGTAGTAAGATGAACGTGTTGCGTATAGAAGCCAAATGTTGGCAGCCGCACTTCACTTCTTTCAAACAACAGAAAGATGTGGGTTTGTATACCCCACACCAAGCACCAGCTCTGGAGGATGGAGGGCAGTAAGGCTAACTCACCGTGCTGCCACCCAGCAGGGAAGTGTCCTCTTCCCTTATGTCCTTAGGAGGGATGGTAGGAGGCAGAGTTTTAAGTGTTGGGGAACAGGGCCTGTGCACTTGTACAAGGGGCTGACACACTCACTTCAGACGAGCAGTAAGTAAACAGATTTATGTTGGGAGCAAGAATGAATGATGAGTCCAAACTGCTTTTCATGGGACAGCGTGATGATTGAACTCAAAAAAGGGGAAGGGAAAGGAAGGGAAAAAAGCTGAGAAAAATGTTTCCTTTGGGCTTTCCCTGGAACTGTCCCTTTGTCTTCACTAAGTGGAAACTTCAGGAGTTCACCTCAGCCTTTCACCCACCACTCCTCTGCGCTGGGAGAACGCAGCAGAGGGGGCAAGAACGGAAAAGTGCTCGTGCTCAAGTGTTTCCAAATGTTTCACAGCCATACGCATTTATCGGTTCTCACCCTCCACCCTATCACCACTCCCTCCACATAAAATCAGACACTGAGCTCAGGCATCCAGGCAAGAAGGAAGCCTCCTTCTCCTTTCATAGAATCCCATGCAATGTTTATAATGCACTAGGACTCAGCTAGGACAACTTGCCAGAAGGCAATGTCAGAGAGGTGCTGAAAGAAATGCAGTTCAAAGATTTCCCGGAGAGTCAGGTCATTCAGTGTGGGAAGCAGGCAATAGTCCTTTTTGGTCTCATGGACATAGGGAGCTTCAGCCAGACTGAAATGAAGGATTAGCAAAACTATTCTCCCACCGTACCCCCTGCCTTCGCTACAAAAACAGCAGTTACTTTCCACTCCACTCTGTGTGCAAAACAAGGCTGAAATCTGATATTTAAATTATTCCCAAGGATGCATCTGCTGAAAAGGAAGGCACAAGCCAGATCCTCCCTCGTGCTTGTTCTTTGTCACAGTCTTGAATTTTGGATCATTATAAGGAGGGAGAGAACACACTAATTCCTAACACTGCTAGCGTTTCAATGAGCCCTGCTATCAATCATTTAGGTTCTCTCTCTTTCTTATTATATTTGGAGAAGTAAAATTGCCAGTAGTGCAACAAAATCAGCCAAAGTCAGCCCACAGAAAAAAACAATAGGATTGAATGTGCTCCATTGTCTATTTCTGTATGGTACAGAAATAGTAAACCAGCCTGAGCCTATGAGATGAGCTTGTGCTTAGACGGAGCCATGGCGCAACGATGCGAAGCGTATAAATACGGGCTGTAATAGTGCAGTGCCGTTTTGCTCTTGGCTACTTGACTGGCTGGTTGTGTGGCTTGGTCGTTTAAATGCTCTGGGCCTGAATTCGGCCTCACTGCTGCTATTCTGTCTGCTTTAGACGGACGCTGCGAAGAGCCGCTTGTTTATGTATCAATGCAAGCATAAAACAGGCTTTAGAAACTTTCGCTCATGTCATTATTTTCAGAAAGAAAGTAACTGCTGCAAAGTGCTTTAGGAAACATGCATTTTCTTCTTTCAGAGTAAGCCTGTTGCTGCTCCTTGTATTGCCAATAAAGGCAACAATATTAGAATAGCTATTACATTTTCATATGCAAGATCTCAAAAAAAAAAAAAGAAAAAAAAAAAAGAAGAGAGAATGTAGGGGCTCTGGAAAGACACCAGAGCTGGGTGCCCAAACTAGGGTACTCCTTATCACAGCATTGCCGACAGGTGATTTCCTCGCATGTCTTGTAATTTGAGGTTCATTTAGTGAAGCCCCAGTTTACAAATTTCTGCACCTGTAGATGTTTATCTTCCATTTTCAAGACATTTCAAATCCTTACAATTGGAGAAAAATCTTGAAAATGACCCAACAATTCTCTAAGAAGAGAAAAAATGTTTTCTTGTTTTTAATCTTTCTAATCAAGACTAAGGTACAAACATTAATAAAATTGGTAATAAAGTAGCTGTTCTTTTTGTTTGACATCTGGTTTTTCATCCTGTGGGCGTATGTTGGGACATGCTTTCAAGTCTTGCTTTCAAGGTTTTCTCTGTGTCCATGAGGGCTAGTAATGTAAGTTTTCTTTTTAAATGGAGCATTAAAGTCTTACAGAGTCAGTATTTGAAGAAAAGAAAGACACGGGGAAGCTCACTGTAATAAAGCTAGCATTCGAACTGAAGAGATAATAACGGAAGGCCAGAAAGGGTCTCTTAGAACCTTGGCAGTACTCAGTTACCTCTTTGCTCAACATCTGCCTCGCTACTGTGGTTACTTTCCAGCTCTGCTTACGTAGCTTTTCACAGCTTTTTCGCAAGTGGTAGAACCAAATGAACTACTAGAGATGAAAGACAGAGAAAAATATATTGAGTGGTTTGACCTAACTCTGAGATTTCACGATGCTGCTCTGCAGTTTTGGTGTGGGCCTTCCCGTGAAGTTTCTGGGTTCACTTTCCCAGTGGTGACAGCCATCTCCACTACATGAGCTGTGCCTGGGCAAGGGGCTGCTGCCTGGATGTCTGGTTTCACCAGCAGTTACTTACATATGAAAAAAATCATAGAATCATTGAATGGTTTAGGTTGGAAGGGACCTTAAAGATCATCTAGTTCCAACTGCCCTGGCATTGGCAAGGATACCTCCTAGTAGACCGGATTGCTCAAAGCCTCATCCAGCCTGACCTTGAGCACTTCCAGGGATGGGGTATCCACAACTTCCTTGGACAACCTGTTCCAGTGCCTCACTACCCTTATGGTGAAAAATCTCTTCCTAATACCTAATGTAGACCTACCCTCTTCCAGTTTGAGGCCATTACTCCTCATCCTATCACTACATGCCCTTGTAAAAAGTCCCTCTCCAGCTTTCTTGTAGGCTCTCTTCAGATACTGGAAGGCTGCTATAAGGTCTCCCTGGAGTCTTCTCTTCTGCAGGCTGAACAACCCTAGCTCTTTCAGCCTGTCTTCATAGCAGAGAGGCTCTAACCTGCTGATCGTGAAAAACATGGAGACTTTTGCTTAGTTTAAAAATGCTGGTGCCTCTTAACTCCTGATAGTTCTGCAAGTGCAGGATGTGTATATGTTTTCTTCGTATTTAACAGTGGTGAATTGCAGTTGCGGGGAGGGGAAAGTGTGAATGATGTTAGCTGTTGTCAAGGTCTTTGGCACACTCCTGGAAGCCTGTTGGCTGTCCACATCGGTTTGAAAGGTAGATCGCATTGAAATTGGGTGCTTGCTTTTTGTTGTTACCGTTGCCTACCCCAATTAAGGAGCTTTTCCACCCACAGGAGATGACAGAACGGAAAAGACGGTGACCCTGCTTTAATATGTGCTCTTTCAAAGAAAAAGAAAGAAGGGGGGGGAGGGGAAAGCTGGTAAATAATCCTTGCCCTGGCGCAGGGATGGCTGGTGTGCTGCAGCTGAGCTCAGCCTGCCCCTTTGGGCAGGGAGGGACACGGGCTGGCTGGCTGCTGGGGGACCCGTGTCCAGCCTCTGTTGGCTGGAGGCGAATTGACTGGGAGAGTCATCAGGCCTTTGGGGATGGGTGGGAGAGAGGGAGGGAGGAACAGCCTGCTAGCAAACACATGGTAAAAGGCTTCCACCTCTCAGCTTTGGAAAAGTCTTGAAAAGCGAAGTCCCATGTGTGTGGCGTTCGCATTGTAATGCGCTAAGAAAGTACAAGTTTGGCTGGTATAGGAATTAATGCTTTCTTTAAATGAACGTATGTGTTAATAAAACTTGTGTGGAGAGTTTGGAGGATAACTAGTGTAGAGCTAATAAATATCTCAGTGTTTTATTGACAAAATGATTTGGAAGTCAACTTTTTCAGCTGGTTCTTAGTCCCAGTGAAGCTATTGGCAAAACTTTTATTGGTTTCAGCACAGCTAAGACTTCTCTGTTGCACACTACATCTTTTTTCTGTGGAGCAAGTTGCCATAATCATATTTACCAAGACTACCCATTTTTGTGAGAGCTGAACACTGGCATGGGCATTTTAAAAGGCAGTGCACCTAGAAAGAACAATTTGTGCTGAATAAGTGATTTTTTTCTTTGGCAGCTTGGTTTAGAAGAGTTACCACAATATTTTTTTTCAAACCAGTCTCTTTCTGGTCTTTTATTCAAAACGTGATCTGTGAAACACAAAATACCACAGGACACAGGATTTTCTGGGCTATGTCACTGGTCGAGAGAATTGTTTATCAGTTCTGACAAAGGGGCATAGATATTTTCTTATATTTCTTCATCTTGTTCTAGACAGATTTCCCTGAACCCCCTCTGCTTTTCTTCTCCATTCATGTCTGCCCTTCCTCTCTAACTGGAATCAGGATGTGAATTTCTTCCAAGTGCCTTTCCTTTGTTGTGTTCTTGTTGCTTCTTAAAAGGTTGATAAGTCTTAAAGTTAGAAGAGATGAAAATAGGGGAATTAAACCACGTTATCCTGAGCAGAATGAAGCTAAATTATTTAGGTTATTTTTGGAAAATGGAAGATGAATTCTGGAAAATTTATGAAATGGTGACTTTGATAAATGCTGACAGGTTTGGGAACAACATAAAAATGTATTTTAAAGAACCGAAGTTCCTCTAAGGAATTACTTCTGAACTGCGACTGAGTTTGCCATAGCTGAATTCTTCTTTTCAAATTATACTTCAGACCTACCCTTCCCCTTCCCAAAATTCAAGGACTGTCATGTGTGGTGCTTATGGTAGCATCAGGACCTATGTCTGAAGACTGAGACGAAGCCAGTACAGCACTTTGTTCTCCCCTTTTCACCACCACTGACCATTTAACGCTGTTTCTCTAACTTTAATAGTGTGCACTGTTTTGCTTTGAAATTTCTAACTGGACACGTTGGTTTTGGTTTGTATCTTGCTTGTCAAAAGCTTGGTGAAGATTTCAAAAGGATTTTGTCATGGCCTGAAACTTGTCTGAAAAAGGGGAGTGAGAGTAAAATGTTGTAAGATTTAAGTCAAAACTATTTTTGAGGCTGTAGCAAATCTATGTTTCACAGGGGCCTTTTCTCTCCAGACTTTCCCAGAGCTAGATCAATGTCCAGGTCTGATGCAGTTGAAACAGGCTGTTTTCAGTTTCAGGACATCCCACCAGGACACTGTAAATACTTTGGGATATGCAAACTTCACGTTCTGCTGACTTTGCAGCACTACTTACCTGCTTGCAGTGAAGCCCAAGCTGAAATAACTTACTGCCTCAGAGCTATATCCTACTGTTTTGCAAGAACTTAAGATGTACAAACTGCCTTGTGAGTAGTCTCGCTGCCTGACATCTTTCAAAACACTGAATTGAAGGATATTCTGGAGACGTTTGACAATGCTTTAAAGAAGTTTTAAAATTTTAATTTAATTTTTAATCAGCGAAAATTAATTGATTATATTCCTAAATAACTTCTGAAAATGGATTTACTTATGTCTCTTGAGCTGTAACCCTAATCCTGCATCTACCTAACTTGATGTTCATGTAGTTACATCTACTTCCACATGAACAAACTTAATGCAGTTGAAATCACTGTGGCTAGAGAACTGAATTTAAATCAGTCAGCTGCTTAACTGCCGTCCATAAGCAGGGTATCCGCAGTAAAGATGAAGAAAATAAGATCTTCTGTCTCCTGTTGCAAGGGAACTCCCTCTGACATGTCAGTGGGATTGGTACCTAAGCGTCCACGATGACAGCCAGCTGCTGCAGAGCACGTTGCCTTCTGCTGGCAGTGCTTTCCTCCCTCTCCACTGTCCCTGCTTTTGTGATATCTAAGGCAGTCTCTTGCGTGCAACATACCTTATCTCGCTCTTATCAGTACCAGCTCCATAGTGCTCTCTGACCTTTTCCAGTCCTGATGTTTCTGAGTTGACAGCAGCTTAGGTCTAGCTTGTGCCAAGCTGGGTTTTTTTTTTTTTGTTCTGTGATGATGGACGAAACATGATGTAGCTCAGCCTCGCGCTGTGCTTCTCTGATCTGCACAGTGAATGACACTGAACTTGTCAGAGGTCTAAGAGTGTTGAATTGATTTGTAAATAATGGGAACAGTTATAGCAATTAAACATTTTCTTTCCTGCAGAAGTCATCTTTTTTCTTTTTTTTTTCCTTTTTTCTCTGCTTAAAACCAGAAACTGGTAAACAAAACTGCAGGTTTCTCCGTCACTTTGGTCAAATTGCAATCCGGTACCTGAATTTAACTGTCTTTAAAGGCTTGGTTGCCCTATGAGATATTTCAGTTTATGGCATCTTCTGAATCTACAGAACCTGCCTTAAAAATGAGACTTTTCTCCACTTGCCCTGCCCTCTGTCAGGAGCCCGACTGCGGAGCATCAGGGATGGTTTAGTCTCCTCCAGGCAGCTATTATGGTTGCGCTGTACCCTACTGTACACAGCGGCCCCAGCCCGCAGCCACTGTGTGGCCCAGCCTGCTCCCGGGGAGTCAAAACGCGTGGGGTGGGACAGGGGTACCGGGCTGGGTGCCGGTGGGTGGTGGCCGTGGGCAGAGAGGAGCAGACCGGTGGGAGGACGCCACCGCCACTTGCAGAAGAGCTCCGTCATACAGCAGGAATCTCTGCCCTGGGTGACGGACAACGCTGATTAGAANCTCCTCCTCCTCCTCCTCCTTCTCCTCCTCCTCCTTCCCCTGCCCCCACTAACCACCGTAACTCATTCTGTCAAGTACTGAGTGCTGTCCCTTCAGACCTTCAGATAAATCCTTTACAGCAACAATTTTAAAAGCTGCCGTAGCGTCTCTTTCTGTCTGTCTGTCTTTCTGTCTCTCCTTCCTCCTCACTAATTTATATGGTGGCGAGGGGAAGGTGGCCGTGCGTGCAAGGTGGGGGTGGCGCAGAGCGGAGGGGTGAAAGCCGTGCTTTGACACATGTGGCTTTCCAATTTTGCAGAGGTCGTTAGCACTCTGCTTAGTGACCACAAGTTGATTACAAACACCGTAGAGCAGTGATGCTTTGCCAAAGCGCTTGGAGAGGAGGCCTGTGTTTTTGCTCCCCTTGTCCAATTCGTTTTAAAATATATTATTACCAAAAAGATTTAAAGAAAAATTTATTGCTTGCAAAGAGGGACCCAAATCCCCAGGGCAGGATAAATAAAATAAAAACATGAGAAGTGCATTTATAGTGCTCCTGAAAATAAGAGTGCAGTCTTAAAAAGGTTTCCTTAAAATGAAAAATGGATGACTGAGTCGCCAACTGCTACTAATCTAAAAGTTAGTGCTTTTGATAGTGATGGCTGTGCTGCTAAGTCTTCGTTAGCAAGGGTATTTAGTTGTAGGATAAGAGGGCTTTATAGAACATTCGCTCCCCTGTGGTTTAGAAATTAGCCTGTGTATGAAATAAGTGAGCAAAGATGGAACGTATTTTCCATTGCCCTAGTTATTCCTATGCATGTGTTTGTGTGTGTTGGTGTGCTTTTGCATGTGTGTGTGCATGCACTAATAGCTTTGTGGTGATGATGGAGATGATCAAGATGATACAGAATGGAAATACTGTGTGATTTTCTGGAGTCAGCCTTTTAGGACTCCCTTTAAATGGGAAAGGCAACGATTTCTGGAAAGCAGGTTTGCCAGCAGGCTGCAGTTAAGATTCTCAGATGGTATTTATTGCAGAAACGTACATTACTGTGATGTGTTTGAATCTGGAAATAATTTTTCCCACAAGGGAGAAAACACCTTGTCATAAAATATATTGCATTTTACTTGTTTATTCAGTGTGATGTCTGTCTAATAAATTGTGGACTTAGCCTTGTTTGCATTTATGTTAGTGGAAGATTTTCGCTTGAATTCAATCTCGTAAAATCAACTGTTATCTTGCTCTGATGCCCGGTGTGCGATTTGTCTTACAAAGCTCACAGCGGCATTTCTGATAGTCAGAAGCTGCAGCTCTTCCTCAGGCCATCAGCAGCAATGTCAGTCCCAGCAGCAGACGTGCAAAACTCTTTCTCCTACATTGGTTGCTGCCTTTTCAGCCCGTATCATACTTTGCCTGAGGACTATACCCAATCTTCAGTGGTCTCGGGGCAGCAGGAGCAGAGACACTGAGGTAGGGTTACAGCGGCATTTTCCTCCCAGTCTTGCAGAGAAGCAGCACACGCTCGTGGGGCAAGAGCTGGGGTAACCACATGGGCAGGACTTTCAGTTCAGCTGCCAGATCTGGTTTGTTAAAGACTGACTGGCAATGGGGGTCTGAGGCATTCAAACTGATGAGGGTCTTGCTTGTACTCTTAGAAAACAGCACTGTTTTCTTCTAACTGCGCTCTGCTGAAGGGAGTATTGTTTTCTGCTCTTTCCTGGGAGAAGATCCAGGAGAAATCCCTTTTTTCCATATTGTTTGTTGAGCTGTCCTCTCCGCAGGTGAAGAGAAGTCCTTCCCTGTGCCACCGTACACTTAACTGACCTCACTGTCTTCTTCTCAATTGGTTACACCGTGTTGAACCGACTAATGGCTTGTGCCCCGGGGCAATTTCTTAATACTATTAATAATAATCCTTTATGTAAAATTTATATTTTTTTAAATTGAAAGTGCCGGTAGCAATGAAGCGAACCTGTCGTTAGGCACTGCAGTGGCATAAAGCCTTGCGAACAACAGAAGGAGGCCTCTCGGAGAGACCGTAAGTACAGTATCCTGCCGGCACCATTTGCTGATTTCAGTTATTTCGTCTCAGTGTAACGCTGGACACCCTTGGCAGCGCGACAACGCAAGCCATATTCGTTGAAACCCTTCCCAGCACTGCGGCCACGAGAACACCCCAAGTATTTTAAGTTAGCTACGTAGGTCCTATTCTTAACTTTTCATCTCATCAGATACTTTTCTTATTAGAACTTGAGAGCCTTCCCTCTAAGGTAATGATGATGTACGTTAAACCTCCGCGATCAAGTCCTAGCTTGCGCGTTTCTAATGTGTTATGACTGTGATCTGTGCAATAGCTGTGCTCCAGCCTTGCTGGGCCATGTGACATAATGGCGTTTTTAATTTCCTCCTTCCAGTCCCATTGCCTGTTTGCATGTAGGAAATTACTTTGTTTTTCATGTTAATTGATAGCACGACCTGTTTCAGCAATTCACCATCTCAAAGGTATGTCTGAGATCTCCAAATGACTCACTGACATAAATGCAGATGAGCTAAAGCCACTTGTGTTGCAGAAGGGCCGAAAGCCAAAGCAGAGTATCTTGATATCCGAGATAGCCTTTTAGCCTGTAGGATCGTGAGCCCGTGGCCTGCTTTGTTAATTACCGCGTTAAAGTCTCGTGGCAAATGGTAGGTTGTAAGAGGCAGCCTGCAGAAATAGTCATGTTAAATTCATGGCCTCTAGCTCACTTGATCAATTGCAAGCTGGTAGACATTTATTCAAAATTTATACCACATGAATGTCTGAGGTAATAGGTGAATACTGTAAAGGGTTTATTTAAAAAAATATTTGACCAGTAGGGTCTTTGGAGATCAAATATTTCATTTTCAAGGGTGTCCTGAGTATTCGAAGAGGAGGAGGGGGAAGTAAAGAGGGATTTGGATAATGCGAAATACCACAGAAAGCAAGATTTTCCAAGGAAAACACCAGGAAGCTTGGTATGAGCATTTAATGTATGCTGGAGTTTTTAAAAGGAAACATTAATGGTGAAACATGCCCTCAAAGGACAAGCCAGCAATAAATTTTGTGTCACAAAATTACCTGTCAGTGAGATTATGTTTAAATAACGTAGAATTGTTCCTGCTTCTTGAGGGGTTGGGAGAAACTTCACGGGAGAGTGTTCAAAGTATTCAGAATTATGTGCACAAATCCCATTAACAATAATGGGATTTGTGTGTTCAACCCTGCTCAAATGGCATTGAAAAATGTGGCTGTTGGTTGTTCTTCCCCAAAGCATAGACATAGCAAGGGAGCAATGAAATCCAAAATATTTTCTCTCAAGATTTTTTTTTTTTATTACCTTCCAGACGCAGAGTATCTCACTAGCAGCCTGTGTGTACTGCACCATGATTAAAGCCTACAGGCAATTCTTCTTTTCCCTTGGTCAGGGGTGGGAAATAACAGCAACAACAAAAAAATCCCACCAAACAGATTTGACATTTCAGTGTTCCCATTATCTGTGACAATCGGGAACATTATAGCATAAAAATTCAGCAGGACAGTGAGCATTTTGAATGAGTAGACTCCAGTTAAAGAGTTTTTGGTGGGGTGGGGTGTTTTTTTTGCTAACATCCTTGCTTAAAAAATCCGTGTGTTGACGTATTGCAGAAGAGACTGAGTCCTTGTAAACTGGAGAACAGTACAGGACAGAGAGTGCTCTGAAGGTGGAAGGCAGAGGAAGAAAGGGGAAAAACATACAATTAAGACTTAAATATGACTGAACATGTTGCCATGGGATTTGATCTTATCCTATTTAGAAGAGAAAACTTATGACTCATGGGTGCTAAATGATCAAGCGATTACTCATTTATGGAGTAAAAAAAATGGATACCTTTTATGGGATTTTTATAAATAATGATTACTTCCCCATATTTGTGAATACTGAGCAGAGAAATGCTGCAGTCATAAAGCTCGCTGCGTGCTTGGCTTCTGTGCGACTTTTAAAGAAGTATTTAGTGTTAGCTGCTCGTTTCTCTCTTCAGAGTTTTATTCTCCATGGTGTTCTGCTCATTGCCCATGCTGAGTTGTAACCCTCACTTCACAAAATCACAAAGGGGAAGCAGGATAGGTTTTGACAAAATCCAGATTGATGACATCTGAAGACTCTGTAGTGCCGTTCAGGATGGACATGTGAAAGGGGTTTTTTTAACTATTTTTCTTCCCATCTAAGCATGGGAGTGCTCTGCAGGATTCCAGGGCTGCCAGTTGCCAGTGGTCTGTTCTGGTGGTCATGATGCCGCTTACCATGTACTTTTCCCTAGTGACTTTTCATTTGTGTCTGAGGAGCTTAAAAGACATTATCCTGGCCCTGCAGCCTTCTGGAACGCTCTTGACTTGTGGGTTATCACCCTGTGGCTATCTGGTCCAGCTTTAGCACTGTTTTCTCCTCCTGGTCAGTGTAAGGCACTGTTAATGCTCTCTTTTATCATTACCACAGCCCTCACTCACAGGGTTATTAAAGGGTACACACTATAATCTGGTTTTGAACTTTGGCTTTTTCCCTAGGAGGGACCCATGCTTTTATCATGGTGTATGTGAAGTGTTAACCTTTTGTACTGCTAACCTAACTGATGGGTTTGAAAAAGTTCATGTAACCATTAATAGGAAAGAGATATCTGCATATCAAATCAGAATCTGTTTTGGTGTGAGAGAAATCTGTTTAGGAGCTTGGATAATGTAGACAGTCTCAGAAAAACTTTTTCAAAGTTTCGTTGTGCAAGAGCTGGGCAGAGGTATTAGGAAGATGGAATTTTTGAGTGTAGCAATTGTATTTTTTAATTTTATTGTTTCATGCACAGCCTGTGCAGTAACATTTCCCCTTGGGTGGGTAGTAATTTTATGATGGCCCACAACTGGCTTCTGACTGAGCTCAAGAGTGTTCAGGATCCTCAAGGTCAAGCCAAATTATAAACTTTGCATTTGAAGTTATGCATGTTTTCCTGGCAGAGCGCGTGTGAAGAGGAGAGGATGTGGGAGCCGTGAATGCTACATTCAAATCTTGGGTTACAGTCTACCTATAATATCTTTCCAGTTATGTTTGTGTATCAATTTTCTTCATGTCCATGAAAATATCTCTCTGAAAATCAGACAGAAGCTCTACAAAGAATTCATGGATGTGAATTCTTGAAGCAGCTGGCCACAGGACGGAGATAGGTTTCCAAGACTTTATCCTCTGGAGAGAAGAAACAATTGGAAGAGATGTATATAACCAGTATGCTCATACAACAGACATCCCATGGATGTAGACATGAGAAAATCCTTGATCACATTAATTCCCACCACCCGTCTAGTCGTACAGAGATGGGCAGGGTGTATTTTTAGGTAAATTGACACTGGATGCCAGAAGAAAGTGGCCTCGACTTTGTTGTTAATTCTGTTTCTGTGCCAAACTGCGTAAGTTTGTGTGGGAGATTATGGCTTTTAACATACTGGGCAATAAAAACCTAGTATTTGACTTGGTATGATTCTAGCTGGCCTATGACATCCTACGTGTTACAATAACATTCACACATTTTAGTGGTTGCTCCAACTCCTACAACCAGTCAAGGAGAGCCACATGCTGCCCTTGACACAGTGAAACGATCCCCTCTTAAAATGAGAATTAGACATTTATATTTGTCCCCCTCCTCTGCATATATCACTGAACTGCAAACTGTAGAGGATCCTTTGAAGTAAATGGAAATTACTACTTTTGGGAAACGGAGTATAAAATAAAATATATTTGTAGAGAAAAAGAGAGAGAATACTCGCAGCCTGACTTGAATAGAAAACATACAAAATATTCGCGGAGACTTTGCTGCAATTTTACTCTCAAAAGCCTGTCAACATCGCATTCTCTTCCATGGGACATATCTATTACCAGCTCTGGTTTTTGCTGTGCTGGGTCAGCAAATGGCCGCTCCTCAGCTGGAGCTTGTCACACTTAACACTTGTAGCACTTAACAGGGTGTACTGTCCTTACGGACGTCGATGCTGCTGATAGTTCCCTCTCGGAGGTGTCATCCTGTTCTGTCACTGTAGTAGGTCTGACCCATTTATCGTGTGCGCACCAGAGTGGTGCACATCACCTTTCTGAACACGGGAGTCTGGGGCAGCTGCAGAGTCTGGGTTAGCAGCTAGGTGGGATGGTTTTTAGGAAACCATGTGGGAATCAGTTGCAGTGTGGGAGCTGCGGGGGCCTGGCCTTTGCATGAAGGAGCTGTGTATTGTGTGAGCTGCGGGATGTCTCCACTAGTGTCATGTGGAGATGACATCCAAAATCCATTTAAGCTCAAGGGGTTTTGTCAGGACAGAAAATATTGAGGGAGCCCCTTGTTTGTTGTTGGCAGAACATCACTGTAGCCATGTTGTCTGTAGATCTGAGGCGCTCAGAAATTGCTCCTTCGCAAATGCTTTTTAGTCCTAGTAATCTTTTATTGGCGCTACCCAGTGCTCAAAGAGCCCTTTTTGTAAGTAAAAGAAGCATTAAAACTTGACACATGCTTTAACTTGAGGATATGGAGAGAATTCTGGACAGCCGCATTGTTCATGTGAGGGAAGCCAATAAACTATTAAAAAAAGCCCTTCTGCTTTGGTGTCATACAAAGAAATCAGCCAAACTGCTGGACTTTTCTGGCCTGTATTGGGTGTCAGATATGAACAAAATCTCAATGCCAGCTACCAGAGTCATATCTCGTATCTGCTGTCAACAAGTTAGATCAAGAAAGCTGGGGTTTTTTTTAATCATTCTGCTCTGTGCAAGTGAACTAATGTTAATTGCATTCTGGATGGCTGTTGGACGTCACAGCTGTAACAACAAAAAGTAAGATTTTCTTTTTAACATCATACTTCAAAAGTTAAATTAAAAATTCTCTTGCAAAAATAAGACGGTAATAAATAGAGTATGCATCAATAAATGTACCAAGGAAGGGTAATCTGCACCTGATATAATAAAAGTATTTCTCACAAAACCTCGGTTCAAAGAAGTGCAGCATTTAATTGTGATCGATGACTTCTCGACAGAATTTTAGAATTCACCTATGGGATGGAATTTCTGTTGTATTAATGTCCCATTTACACCATTTTTGGCTTCATAAAAGACACTTAAATATACATGAAAATCTGACCTATAGAACATTTTGCGTTCTGAGAAGGATTCTTTATTAAATTTTACAGGTTACCATAGTTTTCAGGTCCCTTTCTGTGGAACTTAGAAGTTTTAATAATTGTTCGTGTAAGAATGGTAGGTGCTTGCTTTAATTGCTTTAATTCACAATGAAGCATTCAACATTTCCCATTGTATAATTATGATTAAGTTTATGCTTATTTTATGCTTACAACAGCACAGAAAGATGCTGAATTGTCCTGGAAACACTTGACAGCATTGAAACTATATTAAACCAAAATCTTGCTGGCCTGTCTGACAGAAGTGATTCTTCTAGCAAACCTCTTTTGGGTTGTAAATACTTAATATGTGGTAGAATCCCTGCCTGATTGAGAACTGCACATGAGATAAAGGTATCCGACCTTGCATCAAGCTAGTGTTTTAAGCTAGCTTTTGTTTTCTCTCTCTCTCTTTTGGTCCCCCCTTGTGGTTTTCTAAATACTTGAATATAGTTCTTCAATCACAGACAATTATATGCCAGTTTATAGTCTTTGAAAAACACTCTGGATTTAAACCTACAGATGATAATATATATATGAATAACTGCCTATTTTGCATGAAGCTTCCAATACACTTATTTATCAAGAAATTGTCTTTTTTTCTTAAAAGTGAACACATTCAGTTTCATTAATTTTATGATAGTAATATATTAACTACTGTGCACAGTCTGCTCTGAACAAACTGCAGATGTTTATGTTATATGATCTGAAAAATATCTTTGTGGTGTTAATGGGCTGCTTTGGATTTTGAAAGTACACATGATTCTTCTGCAAAATGAACCAGAATGCTCTAGCATCTTTTAATCAAGTCACAGAGTAACCATATCACTCTTTTCTGGTAATTATCAGGTGTACAATGTTGTCTTCTGTAACGGTAATAAATACCGTATCATGATAAACAAAGCTACAGTTTTGATGTGTTGTAGAAACAAGATGTGCCTTGATAACAGAAATGGCTTCTCAAGTGTCATGAGATTTGGTTTCCACTTATTAACTAATAAAGCTGGAGAACTATTGCCTCTTAATACTGGTATTGCCCGTGTAAGTAGTAAAAATGGAAAAGCCTGATTTCTGCTCCTTATACCGGAACCATTGCTACAGGGAAGGTGTAAAAAGGTGTGAGGTTCTGCAAGCATGAACCAGATTATGCATCTGCTCACCTCTTCGTGTGCTTGAAACCCTGCTTACATATATTAATGCCCATTTTGAACACGGATTATTTAGGACAGGATAGGCAAATCTTTCACAGTCTAACAGCCAAGAAGTGGAAGTAAAGGATGATGAGGAGCCATAGGCTAGTGTCAAAATTGGAGAGCTTGCTTCCCCTGTGTCTCCTGTTGCTCCTGCCTCACACGTGCACCTCTGTGCTTATTATGTCCCAACCCCTGCCACAGCATCACTTCTGTTTATCCCTGTATCTTCAGCTCTAACTAAATTTAAAGAACTTTTGATTTATTAGTTGTTATTCTTACTTATCATAATTTTTCTCTTTTTCTATTCTTGCTACATTTTCACCACAGAAGATCAAGACCTTGCTCAGAGGTGATGGTTCTCCTCCCCTCACTTAAGGATTTCTCTGTCCTTCCTCCCTCTCCTCCATATCCCCAAATTATTATGCTGAGAAAACTTGTCTCTTCTGTCTACAGAGATAGCCTTTAATTCAAGCTAAGGTTTACTTCATAGACTAAAATTGGCTCTTACTCCTTGATCTGACTCACTGTATTACAGTACAGTCACTTATAGATCAATTTATTTTTAGAATCTCAAAGAAACAGATTCTATGGGGAGCATTTGTTTCTGATCAAGAGATGACTCCCTAACCGAAATATGCTGCTGGAGAGAATATCCTTTCAACTTGACCCTTAATATAAGGACCCTCTGATAGTTGTTTCATGCCTTTTGAATGTCTGTTGCACCCTTCTGCACACTTTTTTTGGTGATCAGCTTAGGCAAAAAAATGGGCATATGTAGATACTCTCATGTCCTGTGAAGCATGTGAGTTTTTGTTTGCTGCTTTTCTTCCTGTGTACAAAGTAGTTTCCTTGAGGGTGGAAGGTTTTGCTCCTGTCTGCTCTCTGAATTTTCTAAGAGGAAAGAGGGGCGTGTGGGGAAAGAATTTGGATCAAAACCCACATTGTCATAGAGTTGCCACTGTTTAGTGATGTTGGTGTTTAGCAGTTTTGAAGATGGTTTGCTTTGTTTTTCCACTCAAAAGTGGATGGGTTGGGAGCACTGTGGTGTACTCTGTGCTCCCTCAGTCCTACCTGACAGAAGTGGTAAATTAATGCTTCTTTGTACATTACTTGATGTTTTTTGGTTTTTGGAAGGACAGGAGATACTGCATAGAGTTTCTACTGAAGTGTTGTCACTACTAGCTGGCATGTTAACTCTACATTCCCCTCAATAGTCTAGGGTTTTTTTGCTTTACTTTTTGTCTTTTGCATTTTTAAAAAAGTTGGTAGTAAGAAGATGTTAGCATGCATGGTAAAGTAACAGTATGCTGTTACTGTCAAAAAGGAGGGAGTCCCTGGACCTACCTGCTGTGGACCTCTTTACGTTTACCCAAGCCCCTTCGGGATGCTGTTACGTGAACAGATGTTTTTATCTGCTGGGTCCAAAATAGCCTATGAAACTACCAGACCACGCAGTAGCTCCACAGGGGAGAAGAGACATGTACACATCTATTAAAAAAATCCCAAACTCTAACCCTGAGTCCAGCCCTGTGGCACTCCATTTTAGCTGAGGGTGTTGCACTGTGGTAGGGTGTAAGGAATGCTGTAACAGTGTTTAGTATTACCGTCCTTCTGTTGTGCTTGCTGCGAGTGAAGTTGTTATCCTAGGCTGTAGTACTCCAAAAGTTACTCCAAAAGTAAAATGTAAGGATAAATGCTTGTCTTCTGGCAGCCTATCTAATTATTATTCTCAAAAGTTAATGTTAAATTTAAAATGTTATTCTCGATACGCTAAGAGGACAGCAGCAGGACAATCTAATCTTACCACTTCTGGTGGAAACTATTGCTTCGGCCTTGACCTGTGAACAATTTTTTAATACAAGGATCAACAGCCTGAGCTTACTGTAACTGGTAAATAATTAATTTTTTTTAAAAAAGGAACGAAAAAAAGACAACATTTTGTCTTGTTTTTGTTGAAGAAAGAAATAGAAGGGGAAGGAAAAGAAGGAAACAAAACCAGCCATGCCTTTTCCTCATGAACAGAACTGCAGAGACACATTTGTCTGATAAATATGACTTTTGAAAGCATCCGTTTTCCTTAGAAAAGAAAGGGAACAAAACACCTACAAAAAGTTTGCTTACAGATTTTCCTTTAAGCATGTGAGGGAGAGCACATGTGGATTTGCATTCTTGTATACCAGCCTTTTGCAATCCCTCTGGCTATCGCAGAAACTCTTCCCTTCTAGTTGTCCTGGTATTAAGTACCTGCATGTTTGGATTGAGAACCGTGCTGGGGGCTGCCACATGCTGACAAGCAGGCAGTGAGGTCAGAATGGGCATCACACAACACATGCTCTGCAGATAACCCAGGAGGAATTTTGGCTGAGTTAGGGTTGTCCTTAGGCTATCCCTATGGCTTACTCCCTATGCTCTTTTCAGCTAATTGTAAGAGATAATGCTCTCTCCAGGCTTTTAGTCTTTTTCTGTTTCCCCACAAGACAATCTAATTAATGCCTATTATAGCATTACCTCTGTGAGAAGACATTTAAATGAGACTATCAATCTGCTGTCCAGCTGTTACTGATCCAAGCTGAATTTGAATTGACAGCAGAGCTTGAGAGGAGCTGTTTATCTTTTTACCAGTTTCTGATGCATCGCTTTGAAAGTGTGTGTGGTGATACGTAGGGTTCCCAAATCTGTATTTAGGGACTTGACTTCTAAAGTAAGTGAACACCTGCAGCTTTCACTGAGTTGTGTTGAAATTCCAGGTGATGCCTCTGCAGATCAGGCCCACTGGAATTCTTGAAATGGGATTTCAGATGTGCTCCGTGGGCAACAACATCCAGCAATTCTTCACCATTGCCTCTCGCATACACCAGCAGGCCTGCCACAACCACCTCCTTCCCTCCACACCATTAAAAACGGGAACTGATATCCCTCAACAAGCAATTCAGCTTCCCCTTCAGATGACTAAAGCTTCCTTGATGCAATGGTTGCCATTCATAGAGTAGTGTGACCACCTTTCTCCCTGCCCACGCTTCATTAAGGCCTCCTGTCACATACTACACTAATTTTTGAGTCACAAGGAAAATCACAGAGTTTTAGGGAGGACAGGGCTATAAGCCAGCAACTCTAGTAAATTTAACTCTACACAAGGGCAATGGAAAGGAGATCCAATTGGATGTGAGAAATAACTGAGTAAGGGAAAGCTCTTTGAAGTTTGAAAGAAGTTAATGTGTTTACAAGGTTGCCTGTATTTGGGGCTGTAGACAGTGGGAAATGGGAATGGAGGAGAGGGAAGGGTAGGAAGCTCGTGAATTCTTTAAAAGATTTTGTTCTTGTTTAGACTGTGGTATTTTTCAATGGTCAAAATTCAGGTACAACAATCTGCTAGTGCTTTGAGTGTACAGCATTTATCCTTGTTTTTTGCAGTGATTCATTTGACAATATTTGTGATCCTTTTCTGTCTGTGATGTACATCTAGAGTATCACTAATAAGCTTTGGTACTTGCTTAGGAAAAAAATCCTTTAACATCTTCCAACTATGGATGACTATTGAGGTGGTGGTGGTTGAATCTTGTTACTCTGGCTGTGATCTAAAGCCTGTTGAAGTGAATGGGAGTCTTTCCGCTTATTCAGTAGACTTTAGATCTGTATTCCTCCCTGTAAGTGGAGCTAAGTCTAAAACACTGAATATTTGGAAGAAGACAGCAGCACAGCTTACATTTCCTGGCTCTGGAGTTTCCTTTATGTTGTCCTCAGGTCAAAACTTGTCTTCAAATTCTGTCTCTGCAATGTTTATTCCCACAAAAGGAGATAAAGGTCTTTGTTCCTCTAGAAGTCCCTAGATGACTAGATTGAACAAACAGAGCAGTAATGTTCTCACTGTTTTCCATCACCTACTAAAGTGCAGAACCTTCTCCCTCCCCCAGCATTTCCATTTCCTCTGCTTCCTGTCTTTGGAGATTGGGTAACAAATGCTGAATACTTCCTGAAGTTGACTAATGACAGGACATTGATGCCTGCAGCTGAGCGGTCTGGCTAGTGCTGGGTCGAATTCTTGACTGAAAGGAGGTGCTACAGCTGTGTTTATGCAGCCACCCCCCAGTATGCTTCTGTCTTTTTAATACCTTTGGGCTATTGTATCAGCCTCGTCTAAGCACCCTACAGCAAGCATACTTCAAATGACTTTTAATTTATTGCAGTATTATTACTGCCTGAGCAAAAAGAAGATTATCTTATGCTGAACTGAGATACAGCACTGTGATTATAAGTCCTTTTTCACATGTTCTACTCAACAAAGACCATTAATGACTGGGAAAATCCATTACTTGAAATGAATGGCCTTTAAAATTAAGAGGAAAATAGGATAAGATCTTCCACAGGTGGAAATAAGTTTGGGTTTGGTTTACACAAAGTTAGGTTATGCACGCCCAAAATTAAGAATGTTTAGAACTGGGATTCTTAGGTCTCCCAGCTATCTTTTATACTGAGAGTATAACTGCCAAGAGGGAAAGGAATTTAATGAATTTTATTTTATAGCTTAGGCTTACGCTTTTCCTCTGAAATGGCTAGACTGTCTCTCCTCTTGGCTGGGAGATTTCTTTCTCATTATGTCATTAAAACTTCAATTGCTCCATTTCTTTTTTGTTGACTGAGATGCATAGATCTATGTTTCTGTATGTATCGAATTATAATGATGTTCTATGAGAAAAAAGTCAAATATCCATGTATCCTCACTACACAGCCCTTGGCCTGATTAGTAATGGTACTGATGTGAGCAGAGAGACTCCAGCAGCAAATTAAAACTGAATTACAGATTGTTTCCTTAGCTGACATGCAATGGCTGTCGATTCCAGTGTCCTAAAGTGCTAACATATATGCTTGCTTTGGAGTCAGAAGCACCTCTTCAAAGTTGGATAAAGATCAGCAGTCAAAAAACTGAGCAACAGAAAAATTGAAGCTTCTAAACAAGGAAGGTGGAAAGATAGGATAGAAATGAGTTATGTAGTGCTACAAGGGTTAAGAGGAACAAGGAGTCACTCCCATGTGGCAGCAATGCTACATGGGTCTCCGATCTAGAATCAGATTATTCCTTTGTGGGTGAATCTAATTGATGTAATCCACACCTAAATACCTCTTGGGAAATATACCTGTGAAAAAAATCTTAAAACAAGTGGGCACAACTCCTGACGTACTACAAAAAGCTATTTTTTTAACACGTATGCTTACTTCGATGTCATTGGCTTGTTCTTGGCTTAAATAGGATTTTAGCCTCGTTTGGTTAATTAAAGTAGAAGACATGTTTAAGTTTTTATATAAGTAGTGAAAGATTAAAGTCTTCTAAATTCGGGATACACATAGAACCCTTATGACTACTTCTGGGGCATGTTTTTACTTGCTATAACTACCTATTATATTTCAAATTGAATAATATCTTTGCTTTTAAATACATTTTGGTATGTTGAATAATGCAAAACTAGGAAAAAAGAGCAGTTCAATGAAAAAGCTACACACCACAAAATCCACAATGCTTTTCTTCCCTTTCTCCATCTCTTCCATTAGTGTATTATTTTTTCCCTTTGCTGTATTCTAATTCTCCAGTGTGGAGACTTTCAAATGAAAGTTAACAGATGCCATTGCACACAATCTGACTGCTCCTGAGGGGAGCTTGTTCCCACCAGACGTTTTACAACATCTGTTTGAAGCTGACTTCGCGCTCCTTCTGTTCCATCTCAAATTGGAAGCCCCGATGAGAAGAGATGAGAAGGTACATGTACCGAGGCAGGGCTTTGATCCGCGATGCCACACACTGACTGACATTTCCACTTACATTGAAACATGCTGCTCTCAGATACATGGTAATAAACAGGACTGTTCAGCTGGCTAACAGAGATGCTGTTGAGACAGCAGGAAAAAGAATTCACCTTTGTTCGTAGAAAAGTCTTTTTTAAAATCTAAAACTCAGGAATATATATTACATTGTTTATACAGTCTGTTTAATCTTTTGTATTGTATTCACCTACAGTATGAAACTTCATTATTTTATTGATATGGTAGCACTGTTTCCCTCTTGGGCTTAATGGAGTTCCCAGGCAGAGCTTGAGGATTTTTCCCTATACCCACTTTTATCACTTCAAATTTATGCTGTTATAATGTGCAAATATAAAGTTTTCTTCATTAGAGCGATGCAAACCTTTCTGTTCATATTAAACTTGTCATACCAACAATTCTGTCTTTCTGTTCTTAATTAAAAAACTCTTGCCTTTGAAAGATACCATTCAATGCTGTCTCTTTAAAAAAAAATAGGGAAACAAAGATATGCATTTTTCAGAGGGGGGAGGATATTGCAAAATTGTTTTCACAATTGTTCAATGCATCTAAAAATATAGCACTGCAGAAACAAAGAAATTATTTCATTGCGGTGACATAATACTAGCAGATCTAAAGTTAACTCATAACTTTATCCATTAATAATGATGAACAGAGTTCTCTAGAGCTGTCTCTCTTTTTTAATGCGTTATCTTTTGAATGCTGATCTGGGAGAATAAAGATATTTTCCACAGCATTTAAAAGGCATTTATAGTATTTAATTTATTTTCCTTTTTTGAAAACTATGTGTTGTGTTACTTTATAGGCTGAATGCAGTAGAAAAATTGGTGAAAACCTTAATTAATCCTGAGCACTTTAAGTAAAGGTGATGAAGGTACATAAGAGCTCATATACTTTGAAAATCAATAGGAATTCTACCCCTGGACTTCCCCTTGCCCAGTGATCATGTCACCTGTCATTCAGTTCTGGCTCCTCAAGGTTTCATAAGATGTTGAACCTCTAGTCCTCTGAGAGAGGAATAAATTCATCTTGCAAAGTAGTAGTGTTGACCAAGTAATAATTGTGGTAAGATTTCAGTGATCCTCCATGAGATTCTCTGTACCTATACTGAGAATATGTCTCCCATTCAGATTTGGCTTGCAATGCTTCAGATAAGATGGCCACACTCCACAGGACCTGGAAAAGTAATTGGGTGGAGGGAAGAGCAAAGGTCTTCTTTTGTCAGAGTCTAAGAACAAGCTTCTGAGAGACTCAAATATCATGACCAGCTCAAACTTTGCATCTTTCTAAAATGCTTTGGAAGGGAAATGACCAGATTTTTCCTTCCTTGCTGAACTTGAAATATTTCCCTGGCATATAGTTTGGGGTGTTCAGTAAACATAAAGAAAATATTTGTGTACTAATATGGTCTATTCTAGTCCTTCTTCTTTTCTAAGATCAGTCATCTTCCTCACTTATTGTCTACTTCCTTGTGTTGTGTTAGTGGCTACTGGGAGTGGGGCTTAGTCAATGAAATAGCCATGCCCACAAGAATCACAGTACTTTCCAGACTCAGTATTTGAACTGCTTCCAGTTGAAAATACCTCTTTAAAATTGTCTCCCAAAAGCTATGAACACATCCTCAAGGCTTTCCAGTTGCTTATACACTATATTGTGTGCATCACATGACACTGATTGACTGATTATCTACTTGAACATCATCACTCGGTCTCACTATGGTGGACACCAAGAGACACAGGAAATCCAGTCAACTCTCTTACATTGTTTGCCCACAAAGTGAATAATTTGACACAGTGGTATCTCACCAGATCAGTAGTGCCAAATCAGTGAGCCAGGCAGGGGAGGTTGCTCCCAGATGTGAGAAGCCGGTGCAAGAGTTTCTAATATTTTAGGGTGTTTACATTTGCTGTCTATCTCTTGGGAAAGAGTCTGAAGTTGTGTTTTGAAAGCACCAAGCACTTTAGTGGAAGTATCTGACGGAATGAGGCCCAAGTGAATTTCCGTGTCTTCTTCCAGACCTTTTGTGAATTACTGTATCATGTCAGAGAGAAAGTGTGGTATTATCTTCTCTGTGAGATTCAGCCCCCAAATCCATAGCGTCTTCCCTTCCTAGATGGTTACCTCCAAGAAGGATTGGAGTTTTAGACAGTCTGGTCGCATCACTTCAAATTCATGGTGGTAGGTCTAGTGTCAGTGACATGAATGAATGACTTCAATAAAGAAGTACAGTGGAACAGCATCTTCCACAAACCTATTTGTACCATATGTTATGCCCCAAAATGCTGTTTTAGTAGAACCCCCAACCTTGGGACCTTCTGCTTGTTATTAGTAACATTTGCTTTCAGTTCCTCATCATTTTTTGCGGGGTGGGGGGGAACACGGAATATCTGAAAACAATAACTCTTGTTCATTGACATAAACCGGCTGTCAGTTCCTTGTGGGACCCGGGCTGATAAAAACCAGGGAAAAACTATTTTATTTGCAATGTAAGGAATTTTAGCCTGTGGAGATTTTTAGTTCAACAGCAGTAAAGGTAGGGACAGCAACCAGTGAGGCTGTTAAAGGTTACATTCTCTCCCGCCCTCTCTTTTTCCCAGTCCCTTGAGTCATAATTAAAACTCCAGAAAGTGAGAAGCTGTTACTAATGCTAACATACAGTTTGGCACAACAGAATCATGCATTTACTGACTTGTGTTTTTTATTTAATTTCATTTTTTATAGGTCAAGCTGAAATTTTACTTTACTATTTGGTTCACAAAGGGCTTTTTCTGAATCTGAAACTTTTAATTTGATTTGAGAGTTTCCCAGGTATAACAATTATGGAAACAAACACCTTGTTCAGCAGCTTGACAATAATTATCTCCTAATGGAACAATTAGGCACTTTAATCAGATGTGAATTTAGTGCCTTCAAGTTGAAAATGCTGGAGATGGTCTCTTGTGCTTTGTACTGCTTAGGATTTCTCCCAAGAGACTAGCTGGACACAGAGATGTGCTAATTACCCTTCACATCGTTTTGAGAGCTGTCCAAATTTGAAGGAGCAGTTGCATAATAATGATATTTGTACACCATCTTTCCCAGGACTGAAACACTATACAGGCTTACTTAGAAGACCACTACTCAGACAAGACTTAGTGAATTCGGTGGGTAAAGACCGAGAAGGAGTTTAAGATTTTGTAATACTGCTTTCATCCATTTCCTTAATGCTCTAAAATGTTTTGTGACACATTTTTAAGCAGGACCCTCTGTCACCATGAAGCTCCTTTGAGTATCTGTTGAGGAGGTTTATTTACAAGCTTTTATAGCCAGTCACATCTTAAGTAACTACTCACAGGTCTTAGAAAGACATTATTCGTCAGCAGGTGATTATTTTTTTAAGACAAGTTGAGGTGGAAGGGTATTGCTCAGTCCTGAGGCTCATTTGGCATATGAGCTTGTACGTCCCATGTACAAATACCAGAGAGGCAATTTAAAGTGGTCAGTGAGATCCTTGGAAAATCTCTCAGTGAAGGTGAAAGAATTATTGGCACCTGTTGGGTCGTCATTGCCATTTCTTAAAATACATAGCCCCTTTTAAGGTCATCCGTTAAAATACTGGCCACCCTGACCTTGCAGTCTGGTGTGATTTCAGCCCAGGGTAATATGAACTGGTAGATTAAAAACAAGTCTTCCTCCTGCTGCAGTTTCAGTGCTTACTAGCCTTTCTGTGGTCTTTTTTCCCCCTTTCTTGTCTGTGGGGTAAGCTGCATTTTGTCTCAGAAAGCCTAGAAAGCCTCAGACCTCAGTTCACCTGAGGGCATACAGTTCACAATGGATCTCAATTTTTCTTGCATACTGTGATCACAACGTTGAGATTAGCCATTCCCTGTTTCCTGGTTTGGTGCACGACACAGCTTCCTGCAAGAGCTTTCCTGGACTTACTGCAAGACCCCTTGCCTGTGCAAGGATGAAAAAAGAACAGCATCTCTTGAAATCCAGCTGTCATCCTTAGACAGTACTTCATCAGCTGCTGTCCTCACAGTATTCCTTGATGTTGCTATCCTTCCAGCACGACACTAGAAATGTGAATTGTGGAGAAAGCTTGCCTTGTTTTCATTCAAAGGCTAGCACATGAGGGCTAAATCTTCTCCATAAATTGCAAGTAACCAAAGACTATTGGATCAAGCTGCTAGCAGAGAACAAGATGTTGCAAATTGTGAAATCGAAAAGTACTTCCCCTCTAATTGTCTAGATAACATACCAAAGTGTATCTGTTGCCATATTTAATAAGGCAGAACTGAAATTTTGCATTCAATTATAAGATAGAAGCCTAAATATAAGTGCTTTTTATTAGCTTAGCCAATAAGATTGGAAAAGAGAATAGAATTACTTGATAAGTTTACCTGTGCTGTTGCTTCTTGGAGTACTATTTTGTCATGCTCATTTTCTACAAATATCCATTCATCCATTTTTAATAAGAGCAAAACTCAGATCAGGATACCAACTTCTATGCATTTTTGCTATCCTGGGGAATGTTTATTTTCATTTTGAAACAAAGTGAACTTTGCTATCACAGAATATTCTAAATTCAAACAAAAAATCTCAAATGGTGTATTGACACAGTGCACTTGTTTCTAAAGCCTCAGAAGAAGCCAAATAAGTATCCATACTGAGTAAACAGATTATTTACTTTTTAAGTATTTTTAGCTTCTGGTACTGCTCCCAGTTTGATCTCTGTCTTCTTGATTATTGAATCCTGAGGGAAGGGTCAGAGAGCCAGATGTTCGCTCTCTTGCTTTAGGTCAGGAGTTGGGAATACTTCTTTCATGTCTTCATGGTTTGTGACCTGTAGACACCGCTGTAATATAAGTAATAATAAACACACTGATGTGCGCCTGGTGGAATTCCTCTGAAGCCAGCGAGGCTATGTTAGTATAAGGTAAAATTAGGCTGACTATTAGCCTTAGAGGCATCCTACACTTTTATATACCTGTAAATATTATTAACAATTAATATCTGGGTAGTATTCACAGCTACGGTGCAGCTATAGTCCTATGGTGCAGCTGCGTGAGCTTTTTCTAATGGTTTTCATCTTTGTCCATGTCAAAATAACATTTAAATGTATGCCACCACGGAGGAGTATTTGTGCATCCCTGATATTACTGAGCACCTTCTTATTTTACAATGCAACGGCATTATACATGGCAGTCTGTAGTGCCATTTACAGTAGTACACCCCAAGCTCCCAGGACCGTCCGTCTACATGCCATGATGGGAGATGGTGCTTGGATTGACATTCCAACACCTTTCTTGTCCATACAGCGAAGCTCCAGCATTGCCAGCTGACACTTTCGTTTCACGCTGGAATTTAGTCGTTATAACTCAGTCTGTTTGCACGTCTCAGCTTCTATTTTTAAGCACCGCTAATCCTCAGCGAAGGGCCGGCCTCCATCTGGCCTTACAAGGGTGCGTGGCCGCAAGGGAGGTGCAAGGAGCCTTCCTAGACCTTGTGTAGTCCTCCTGAGAGCCAGGCGCAATCGCTGCCTTAAAAGCGGGGCCAGGCGAGATGCTCTTGTCTTCTGTCCCCCTCGAACAAAGAGAAGGCAGCTTGGCTGGGTGAGCTGTCCCCCACCACGTCCCACCTGTGCCAGAGGGAGCATGTTCCCTCCCTGAAGGACACTCCTCAAATGGCAGTGTGAATCTCGCACTCTCTTGCACCACAAACGTTGTCTGAAGGGTGCACTTCTACTTCGAGGTGGTCAGATATGTTTTCTTAAAACTGTGAAAGTCCTCACTTTGCGTGCCTTCCCTCCTGTTAACAGTTGTCAGCTCACTCAGGGAAACGAGGGCTGTAGGCCGTGCAGACCCAGCCTTGCATTCGTTGCATGTTTCCCTAAACAACAGGAAAGTAGAGATAATAGAGTGGAAGTCAGGGCGCAAGCTGAGCAAGCAGCCTGAGTGCTGCTGAAGTGAGTAAGGAAATGGTCTTCTGCCTGTCAGAGGGATATTGTTTCTGCTGGAAAACTCCGTTGGGAAGGAGTCGGGGCACCAAGATGGGGGCACTTAAGCAAAGAGAGAATTGTTTGTCTGAGAGGACCCTACTCTTGTTTTTCTTTTGTGTGGCTTTGCAATCCATCTCTTTCACCGGCTCAGTGAGGACGTGGAAGGAGACTTCCCTGCCACAGGCTCCTCTGGCTGCCCAGCTGCTGTTGCATCCAAATAGACCATGGAGGCTGCAGGGTTGGTTTTATAGTCTTTTGAAATAGCTGCCTTATTGAAGCAAGGCAGGATCAAGTCTGCACTCTTGTTGCTCCTGGTAACATTAAAGACCCTACAGATAGGGAATTACATTACGCTTTCCAAAGAAAAGAGGGTTAGTATGTGCTATCGCTTCCTGATGAAGGCTCTTGTTTGTTAAGTAGCCAGCAGCAATCTAACTGGTAAAGCTTGAAGAGGATATGGTTTCAGCGTTCTTTTACAATCAAAGTAGCTGAGAATGACATGGTATTTTGGAATTTGTTTTCACCTTCCATTTACTTCTTTTAGTCAGGTGTTGAAATCTGTCTCCTGTTCCATCTTAACCGGTCCATCTAGGTCTGGAGCAGTGTTATTTCAGCAGGGCAAGGCCTTTGGCTAATAGCAGTTGGAAGAAGGATGGTGGTCTGGAGGACATGCATAAAGAAGATCTAATCAGCAGTGATATCAAAGGATGTCAGCCAAGCTGGTCTTGTAGGAGGTATAGTGGCTATAAGACATCACGTTACTGTGCTGAAGAGGCACAGACAGTTGCCTTGCCTCTAGGTTTAAAAGCCTCTATCCATTAACATTAACCTTTTGTGCCGAAGTAAACCACATTCAATTAACTTTTTCTTTCATGTTAGGATTCGCAATTGAATGGTTTTTCACCTCTCTTCCTATTTATATATGTTAGGGCCCACCTTCCATCTTGAGTCTGACTCCCCAATATCTTTTAAGACCAACTGGGGAAGTCTGACATGATGAAAACTCATCTGCCATGTGTTACACGGAAAGCCTAAGAAAGAGGGGCAGTATGTCCTGTGCACCTTAAGTAAGTTTCTTTTCCAATGAATATCTTTCCACATATCTTGTGAGACTCCCAATTTTTCCATTACTCACTTGCACTGACACTTAGCAGGATGGTAAAGGCTGTGGTACTTGCTGTGCACTTCTGTTGATGTTTTGCTTTATTCACTAACTTCAATTATGGTATTTCCTTGGGTAAAGTTAAGCTTGTATGCAATTGTCCTAGTTTGGGCCCGAATGAAACATGCTCATTAGTATCTGCATCCAATCACATTCAGTGGTGAGTAACACACAGTGTTCTGAAAACACCAAGTACTGAAGCTTTATTTTTTTCATTTTTAACAGTAGAAATGAGAAAAGGAAATAACGGGCACATTGTGCATGAAGCAGCCATTAATAATTTTTTGTTGTTTATTATTTTACTTTATTATCAGAGAAAGAAAGTATACTATACATTTCGTTTCGCATGAAATTATATAAGCAGTAAAAGTTTGTGAACGAAGAAACACATTTTGCACTAATTCCACAGCACTTCTATTTCATTTTATGATAGTTTTTATTTCACTTCTGAGAGTATTTCTCCTGAATTCAGGGAACAGTAGGAAACCCACCCACTGATTAATTTAACCTGTAAAAATTGTCTTTCTGCAAATGAAAAAAAAAAAAAAAAGAAGTAGCCTGCTGACTATTTTATATATCTTGTTTCTGTTTCCAAGATTATTCATTCATATCCTGTCGAACTTTGATTTTGTTTTGGGTTGGTTTTGTCCATTGATTTTGTAATGCATTTCTGCTCCTACTCTAAACTAGGAAAAAAAGAGCAAAATAATTTATGTGCTTAGAAAATAAATCACCAAATTCACAAAAAAATATGAGCTATGCCTCATCTTATAATATGAGATTATTAAATCTATTTTAAAAAAAGTAAGGAAAAGGGCTGGCTTTTGTATTGGTCAAATGAAATAAGACAAAACCAGACTGGGGGTGGGATTCTATAAACGAAAACATTCTAAAATAAAGGCATCCAATCATTTAACACTGTTTTTGTATGGTTTGTCTCGATGTTTATATAGCAAGCCCTAATTGACATGCCTGCTTATCTAGGTAAGACATCTTTATATGGCTTAATTGCGCTTTTACCAGTTGTCTTTTAAACTACCATGTGATGTATTTTTGACCTTCTGTTATAATCCTGTTTGATGCTTATCTGAAAGCGTTTCTTCTTCTCGTTTAGAAAGTCTAATTGGAAGGTGACTGCAATCTTTTATTTTACTTTACAGTGATTTTGCTCAAATGTTCAGGTTACTTCTTCAGAGCAGAATTTTCTTGTAGCTGTTTTCTTCATTCAGTTGCCGTGGATTATGATAATCAGATAATCATAGCTATGAGTTACAGAGTGGCGGGATATTTTATTTGAATCCAGAAAAGAATAGGGATTTGAGTTTTGCATTTAGTTGACATCTTTACACATCCCTTTTCTATTACTGTGCTTTAGTCCATGGTTCCAGTTCATTTAATTTATAATAAGAAAAAAAATACTTCCTTGTTCTGCTCCTCTTACAGACACATGCATTTATAAGGCTTTGAGCCATCATGTCCCTTCACATTATTTATGACCTGAAGAAAACATGCTTATTTAGAAAGTTATGTGGCTTAGACAGCAAACGCTGTTCAGTATCCAAAAAATAAGCTGTGGAGATGAAAGCATTTTTATTTAAGGAGGAACATATTTGGTGGAATATTTTCCTGAATTCTTGAAAAATCCTCATTGTTGAATTGAGTTCAAATCAAAAAAGTTTGCGACTTCTTTGTATGTGAAAATGCACAAGTAATTTACATATGCAGTTACCTCAGCCCTGCCTATGGGGCTCCATCTGTGCTTGTATTGAAGCGGGGAATTAGCGAGCCTGGGTATCTTAGTGCATGTGCAACAGGTGGAGGTTTGACCCAATCAATTACACATGTGATATTAATACAAGTTGGGCTGTGCATTGAACTCCTTACAGGAGTAGGAGATTTATACTTCTGACAAAGATGTATTTCAGGGTGAATTATGGCACGGTTCCTGCTTAGGTTTTATTCTTTGCTTTTATTGTGTGTCAGACTTCTTCCTTTTGCACTCCAGGACAGCCGTGTAGCTGGCCCTGCTACTTCATCTGTTCCTTTTTTCAACCCCACAGGTAAAAGTTGATGTTTTGTTGATGGTTGAGTGTCTGGCCTGGGGCATAAGGCAGAGAGGAATGGTATTTCTCCTTTTTCCCAGTGCCCTGCCCTGGATTTGGGTCAAGGTAAGCTTAGGGTACCAGCATAGGAGCCTTGCAGAAGAGCAGTCTGCCACTCTGGTATTCAAACACTGTAGAGCGGTGGGAGGTTTCATGTGTAAGTTTTAACTGTGCACTCCATGTGATGTGCAGAACGTATTTTGTTCCCTACCCCTCACCTTCAGTCCTTTCAAATATTTGGTGTTATATAGAGCAAGCCTTGTGCAACTGCTCTGTGGCACAGCAGATAGTAGACCACTCAATATCAACATAAAATCTGGGATTAAGAGGAGTGTTGTAAAATAAATTAGGAGATAAATTAGGTAATTTGTCTACAGAAGGATTGTGTGAAGAGGAAAAGTTATCTAAACTGGTACTTGAGAATAAAGTGCTAATCATTAGTCTTCTGAAAAATGATGGGAGAAGAGCGTAACTGCCACACTAAGTGGTGTGGACTTCAAACGTAATCTTGCAGAGTCCTGCCAAAGAGCTCCTAATACCAATACAAGGATTTGACTTGTAGTCAATTGACATTCAGCCAGTTTTGACTCAGAGGGTAGAGTGCTACTGACTGAATCGTTAACACTGAGCAGTTGGGTTTTCCTAGGCTGCCACTAAGCCAAAAATGTGATCTTGCACAGCAACGCAGCACCTAATGAAACATGATGAAATCATAACTTCATATGCTGTGATTTCCTTGAGGCAGACCACTTTTAGGACTTAGCTGGCCATCAGATCTGGACTAATTAACTGAACTTCCTAGGCTATGAATTGTGGTGATTGCAAGATTTGCTTTCCCACTATTTGCAGCTGTTGTCCAACTATGACTGATATCTGCAGGCTGGGAACATCCATTCTGTGGTTCGTGTTACTTTCAATAGGCTGGCTGAGCTCCTGTCATCTCTGCAGGCTGGGCCACATGGAGGGCCAGCGAGTAGTCCATACTAACCTCTCCACTGTCGTGACTGTCTTGCTTACAGAGTCTGACCTACACAGCACCAAACCGACTCGGTGTACTCTGTGAGCTACAGTCACTGCAGTAGAGAGACTTAGTCCAAGACTACGGGGAGAACTTGGATCAATCCAATCCCAATCCCAAAAGAATCCAAGTTGGGCATCAGTGTAGCTTTTTCTCTTGAAATACCTACTTTTAAAACCAAGTTCTTTGCCATGTCTGAGCTATTTCTTTACCGTCATTTCATGACATGGTTTTTCAACTATCAGTGCACGTGAAGCTCATGTTTGTGTTTTCTGTATTGACATATATTCAATACATCTTTACAAGGATTCCCCATCATTGCAGTGCAACCTGTTTGGCAGCTACGGCTTTTTTCCCTACCCTGCAGAATAAATGACTAGTGTGAAGGATCAGCGGAATGCTGATCTTCAAACAGAGCTTGCCAGATGAATAACTAAATGATCTAAAATAGAGCCTCAGTTCATACCTCTCACTATTTTACCCTTTGCAGGTGGAGATCTGGTTTGGACTGTGTGTCTGTCTTATGCTATGGTGATGGTGGGACAGTTCATCGTCATTTCAGGCTCTGAGTTTTTGCTTGAATAATTCATTTTGCAGAATTCTAGCTGGCCAGTCTCCTGTGTAATATAGTGGAACCAATCAGCCATCTTAAACCGGCTGGTTAGACATACGCTGGCATTGCTGGTAGTGCAGTCAGACGCTCATTCACTGCAATATTCGGGGAGATGTTTTTATTGCTTTATTATGTTTGTAAGTCTCTTTGTTGGTGCACAATGAACACTGATTGAGCAGAATGATCAACTACTAGTTATAATTTCCGTGTCGTTTACTGAGCAGGTATAATAGCCTGGCTTATGACTCTCTCACGCTTTTAAATCAGGTACTGCTGACATCATTCGTTCTGCACCTATCACCTCTTTAATGAACAGGCACAAAACAAAGTACATGGACTGTGCCATGTGCAGCTTGAGCACTGCCAGTCGTTACTGCTAATGAAACAAGACAACATGATGCCAGTTTTCTGGCTGGCCATCATCTCTGCAGGCAGTTGGCGAACCGCATGCTTCCCTGTACTGAGATTTATTGATTATCTTATGTACTGGAAGTCCAAAAGTAAACCCAGTTTCAAAGACTGCATCTGAACATTTTGCAGCCATGGATAACAGTGGCTGTCAACTTCTGTACATAACACTTTTGGAAATACATGGCAAATGTGCCCCCTTGTCATGCCTGGCCCTGATCACTTTTTGCTCTGCACCTAGCATGTGTGCATGCGTGTGTACCTTTTCATGTACCTTTTCATTTTTTACCCGCTCTATATCTTCTCTATAAAAGACCGTTCAGATCTCGCAGCTGTGCTGGAGGGCTCTGGCATGCACCAAAAAGAGCACGTCTGCACTGATTCACACAGAAATGTAGAAGACGGTATCAGATAGACAGCTAGATGAGGTCTAGCCCACTGGCCCACAAGCCGCTCAGAGTGCTCCCAGGAGGACTTCGGCTGGGTTTCTCAGGCTCCAAGCTGATTAAAACAAGAGGTAATGTTAAGGCCATATCAAGTCTCGATTCTGGGGTTAGGGGAAGAAGCTGACAGCTGTCTTGCAACTGGAGGTAAAAGGGGCACAGATAGCAGCCGCAAGTATGGGAAAATCAACTTTAGGGAGAGATAGTAAAGAACAAATTAAATTCTAGTATGCCTATGTTTTGCTTCGGGGTATGCATATATTCACAAAATAGTTATTAAATTTCTGAGTAGACTTAGGAGGTCAAAATTAGGCACCAGAGTGCTGTGCTTACTGTCTCTTATAACAAGGCAGTGCTGGTAAGGAAATTTTAAATATAAATAATACTAATGTGCTGAACACCATGAACGCTTAGCGTTGTAGAATCCACATGATATAGACAGCTCCTGTCTTAAAGACCGTGTAACATACGCAATGTCTGACACAAACCAGACAGAACTCACCGGGAATAACTAGGATACATACTTATATGTGTCGGAGTTTATGTACTTTATAGTTGGGATTAGGATTGTCACAGGAGATCCTTTTGGAAAAAAAGTAGTAATCTGTGTGGTTTGTCCCTGGCCTTTGATCTTAAGGTCCCTTCCAACTCTAACCATTCTATGATTCTATGATCATGTAAAGGTTATTGCATCTTTCTGAGGGGTGTGGGTAAAAAGAGGCAACTTGTTAGGAAGTGGAAAGCAGGTATTGGTTTGGGGAACTACAGACGTGCTCGTAGGGAGAGCAGGCTTGGATATTGGCGCTTTTGGCATACCATAAAAATAAAGATAACTGTCACTGTAGAAACACAGGTACATCATCAAAATAAACTTTAGACCTCATCTCTTAAGTTTACGAAATTCACATTTGAGATTCGTTGAGGTCTTTTTGCCTTACAGAAGTCATAGAAAACTCAGATCTGAAAATTTACTTTGACATAGTGTCTTTGTAATCACATTTTTTTCCCCACAACTCTTCTAAAATGTCACTGTTACATTGCAAAGTGCCTGATAGCAGTTACCAAAGCTCTGGGCAGAATTTTAAAGCAGGTACTGAGGCCTGTTGAAAATGTATGAATAAGGTTTTATGCTCAGTTTAGCTCATGTTAAGTCCTGTAAGGTGAGAATCTTTTTGAGAATTTGTAATGCTGAATCTGAGGAATGTATGAAGTTCAAGGCCTTTCAGAAAGGATTTTGATTCTATAATGCCTAGGATGTGAAGCTACCAAATCCTATTTGTCAAACTTTGCAATTACATACTTTCTAAAAGTCTCATCAGTGACTTCAGTCAATAGGATTTATACAGAAAGTTAAGCATCTCTGAATTTGATCACTTGCTCTTTGTTTCTCAAAAAGATGGACCATATGATACAGCTTCTTCAAAAAGTACAATAAATTAACTGTAGTGATAAATAGACAGCTTGCCTAAGACTTACTCATGTTCTGAAAGTATTCTTTCCTAACTGATTTGCCAGTGTCCTTTAAATTTTCTGCTCCAAAGATTGTTTTTATAGGTAAATTCAAGAAGTTTGCAGTTAAGGACGGGCTGAAGTCACTCAGGCTGTAGTCCTGGGCTTAACTCATCACCCATGTGGTCCAGGTTTAACTGATGGAAAACGAAGCAATGCATTGCGTACCATGTCATCTCCTTAATTATCTACCTGGTCCTTTAGCTGACTACATAATGGAAAAGAGGAAGAATATTGACTGCCACCTTTTTCCACGAACCTCTTGCTCCTTGGCTGCTACTTCTTTATAAAATGAAGTGCCTTGAGCTGCTTAAAATGAACGCAACAGCTTGAATGACTTCTGTAGCAGGCAGAGCAGTAGTTGCTCTGTCAGGTTACAGGGACCTAGAAAGGTCCATAAAACACTTCTTTCTTCATTCTATTGTTCACTAAAATCATAGTGAACTCTAGAATCATTCCGCCAGTAATTAAGCTTCATGTCAGCTCTTTTAAAAATAAGTGTATTTAAAAAAAATAAATCCATAATCAAACTGTTGGATCTAAAGATTAGTTGCTAGTGTAATGGACTGTTGATATTAAAAGAAAATTATTTTGGCTGATCTGAATGCAAATTTCTACTGTATTTTCCATACACTTCTACTACATACTTCAGGTTCTGAAACACTTTACAAACTGCAGCTGAGCTTTGCATGCTTAATTTAAGATCCCTTTGACATTGAAATATGAGCAATTTGGTGCTGCAAACCCTGCGATAGGATCACTATTAGCATCATTAATGCTCCAAAGTAGCATACATGACAGGTAATAGGTACTCAAGTAATAACTATTAGAAATTTTAGGAGAACTTCTGCCAGAGAGTGTAGTTTCCTGAGCTGGATCTGAGCTGTGGTATCAAGCAGGCTGTCTCAGCAGAGTGGGGTAACCATGGGGTCTATGTCTATGAAAAATGTATTTTTCTCAGGAATAAAATAAAGCCAGAAATTTCCGTGGGGAATATCTGACTTCTCATTCAACACCCAACGGTATTGCCGTGACAATTTCTGCTGGGCTGGGGAAATAAATCAGGATGTTCTTGTGGAAAGCAAACTTCTTTGAAATGAGACACTCCAAAGGTTCTAGTTTTTCAAAGGTTCCTCCCTCTCCCCAAATTTACCCCTTACCCACACTGTTATTAATATTGGCGTGGGTTCTTTAGACATCAGAGATAGACTCCGCTGTCTAGTGGACAATGTAGATGAAATGCTTTTTTTTCTAGCCTAATATCTTTTCTGATAACTTAGTATCTTCCCTGATACTGTGCTCTGAAAGCACAACAAATGTTTTTGCCTAGTCTCTGCATGTATGAGGCTGATTGATGTGGCTGGGATTTCTAGCAGAAGCAGATGTGAGCAATGGGAAACACTGCTGATGAGAACTGTTGCCTGCAGGGATGGGATGTACATATTCTGGGGATAAAGGAGTGGCTAAGCTGCTTCCTTAAAAGGGAAAGTGTACCCTAAAGTGATTTTCACAAGCTGTCATCCTGAAAAGAGTCATGCCTCATTTAGGAAACAGATCTTTAAAAGCAAGGAACATGGGGGGAAAAAATACACCTTGGACTTTATGGAGTATTAAAGACGCTGAAACAGGGCCGAGAGAGTCAATGTTGCTTTGAAGAGCCTGGGGGTTTTTGTCACCAATGGAACTTTTCTGGAAGTTTTCTCCGATGAAAATGTGGTGCTACAAATGCAGTGTTATTTAGTTAGCAAATTTTTGAGAATAAGAAAGACCTTTCTCTTTTCCAAGTTGCACATTGACACGTTGTACGCTTGGGAGAAAGTAATTACAGTCACGTCATGCTCTGGGTGTAACTTCACTGCAGAGCGCAGTGGGAAAGGGTGGTACCTATTTCTTGAAAAACGAGCAAGCACAAGGAACATTGGAGTTTAAAAAAAAAAAAGATTTGTTGGGATATAGTTGGTCTTGTACATCCATCATAGCCATTTCATATGTGTTGGAAGCATTTTAGGCATGCTGCCCCATTTGCTTTTGCAGAAGGAGCAGGCAGTGGGACTCCCATGCAGTGACTCCATCACTGCCTTGTACAAGTGACTGTCCCCAAAAGCGCCGAAGCACCAGGGGCTTGCATGCTTACCTGACAGCTTGGGTGTCTTTAAAAATATGTCCGCAGGAGATTCAGTCCCACTTTTGACAAGGCGGTTTCCAAAGTGCATGTTCTGGTATTCTTTGTGCTTATTTTGAGGAATTTTTCCCCCCGCGACTATTCTAAAGCTATTCTGCAGGACAAATTGCATACACGTTGGGAGGGAGGAAATTAATTCAAAGGCTCATAAACAACAGAATATTACTGAAGTGAGTTTAAGTTACAAAAAGCAAGAACTTGCCTTGCACCTTCCTAGTTATTTTGTTTACATTATTAAGCAACTAATTCATTCGTATTTCCAATCACATTTTATGCTGACTGGACTCTATTTTTCTCACGAGCATGGCAGCACAGGTCATATTTTTCTGTTGTCATTTTCGAATTGCTACCCGTTTTATGTTACGAGCTTTCCAAAGCACGCTGTAAGATAAGCCATTTATATTAAAACCAAAGCAAGAATCCCACATGCCTATATGTGTATATAAAATACACTGCAAAAAAGAAAGTTGCGAGCATATGATAGTTGCCCCTGAAACAACAGGCAAACCAGCCAGCTGTGAAGGAAACTAACATGATGTACTAAAGCAGAAACACAATATAATGGGGAAATGCGGTTCTTTGTTCAGATCCGTTTCCTATTAACACTTATAATGTTATGCTTGTGCATGCCATCCCCTGAGGACCACTTGGTCAGCCTTAAATGAATAACACTGGAATATGTAAAAACTGCTAGATGCATAAAACTTCTGTGCGCCCTTAGTCTGTTGTGTGTATGTGTTCCTTTTAAAGGAAATCTGAGCTATTTATTGCATGGAAGTTTGAGTTAAAATGCTGTTGTGTTGCCAGGGGCCAACCACTAACAGTGATTTTAAAAGGTGAGAGCCGAGTGAGATTAGGGCAATTTGAGCATGATACTTAAGGTCCCTCTAGCTATTAGTGAAGGAGAAAAAATTTAGTATCAAAGGAGGGGAAACAGACGTTGTAATGCCACTTGGCCGTGCTGATAGCAGTGAGAAAGGCTCTGCCAGGGGCTGCCAATGTGATGCCCTATTGAAGTCATCTGTTTCTTTGCTGCGTAGGGTAGTGAAGCAGATGCTAGTCAGGTACGTGAGGGAGGTTCACGGGGAAGGCTGCTGTGAAGCACTCTTTCCTGTTGATTCGAAGCTGAGGTGGAAGATCTAAAATAACAGTCCGTATGTCAGATCTTCTGTCCTTTGCCTAATTTGGGGATAGTTGTTGAAGCCAGAGGAGCAAACATTTCTCATTTACGAAAATGTGTTCAGCTGAGGGAGTGTGGACGCACACACAAAAAGAAGATAATGCAGATAAATGCGGGAAGAGCTGTTTCATTGACTACTTTAGGGGCAGAAATTCCCCCTGATATAAAGAAATCATAATTTCCGGTATTTAAGCATCTAGCATACATTAGAAAATTAGCACTGCATACAGTTAAGACTGCAAAATAATTCTGAAAGAAGCTGAAAGTAAAAACGTGAACTATCATTGCCACAGGAGCTGGAATTTATAATCTGGACAAGTAACTGAGTTTGCTAAGGGCTACATGGTTTGCTACACTGAGAGGATGTTCCCCTGGCTGTGGACTATCTCCTAAACCCATGTGATGTTTTTAGGATTGTGCCACTCAGGGCATCACCGACCCTGCTTGATCCAGAGCTGTGGGCTTCCCCGACGGGCTCTCTGATCACCACAAGAGGATATGATAGCCATGGTCTGGATGCAAATTGTTATTAAAAGGAGAGGATTTTTCTGTGTTAGACAGCTGTATGGCTTAAAAGAGTAATCGCCGGCCTTCCTTCTAGGGAAAAAAATGAATTTATAATATATTCAAATAAGGAAATATCATTTTGCTGTTCCGTGCTATCCTAATGAGGGAGGGAGCTGGGAGAGGAAGCTAGGTATTAAAAATAAAACAACAAACCCTTTTAAGTGTAACAAAATTGGGATCTCAGAGTCTGCAAGGGCAAAAGAAGTGTATTTTGTGTCTCGGCTTGTTAACTACCTTATTTATATCCCTCCCAAAAGCACCGCTTCAATATGGCTGTAATTAAGCAGAACTACTCCCCTAAAACTCTCCTACCACAAGACATTCTCTCAATGTCTCCCTGTGCAATATTTCTGAACACTCATCATGTCCATTTCTCCACCCTGAGGTCTGACTAGTTGAGACTGATGAAGTCTGAACACAGACTTCGAGGGATTTCTAATGGGATAATCAAGAGGTGGGTGTTGAGCTTCAGAACATAAGTCATTTTCAGGCCTCAGTGTTTGTTTTAAATCCTAAAGGGCACCTTAGGATTCCTAAAAGATTAACGAACAGGGCCTCCCAAATCTGCGCTAATGCTCTTTTTTTGTCAAAATTGACAGCACAGTCAAGAACCTGTCGGGTAAGAGAGATAAATACAAAGGAAGAGCAAACAGCAGGAGAAAAGAGAACTTGTGTGATAACATATTCTCCCTGGATGTCATAGACCATGTGCAAATAATGAGCACACTGAAAGAAAGGCAGAACCTGGTTAAGTATTGTGTCAGGAGAGCCTGTGATCTCAGGCTATTAAATACTACAGCGCTCTTTCAGAGCATCATAATTCAAAAGGAAGGTGACAGTGTGGTAACCGTGAGCTGCCGCCTAGCATTGGGCTGGAAGGGAGGGGGGGAGCAAGATCAGAGCAGGCTTTGGGATGAAAGGAGGTTATCTCATTTTCATAAGGAAGATCACTCAAATACCTGCTTTGACCTCTTGTGTCGGAGCATGAATTTCAATGAAGGGATAGATGGTGACATCTCACCCATTAGCCAGTTTTTGAGGATCGGGTTGTGTTATATTAAATCATGCTTGGAAATCTCTGGTTAATACATTTAGAGAAACAGCTCTCAGGAACATCTACCTCCCTTCCTTCCTCCTTAAAACAGTAATGAATCCAAATTGCTAATAAAACATAAGAGCTCAAAGATGTTGTACACAGACCATGTTTCTAGGCTGGGTATTTTTTTAATGTCAGTTTTCCCACAGCTGTTAAAATGTTACAGTCATTAAGGTATCAAAACTGTCTAGCCAAGAAGAGAGACTTTTCTTTCTTTAGGCTCTTGAATTGTTTGAATATTTTGTTTAGAAGGGCTCCATTCTTTGTTTCTTTCTGTGGAGAAAGTAAAGCTTGTAATCTGTCTGTACTGTAAATCTCAGTTAAGAGCCATTCATTGAAGAATAAACTCTGCCTTCTCCTGCAAGGCTATTTTTCTAACAAATCTGATTATGTGCCTTCAAACTAACAAAGGCAATTAGCAGATACATGTCGTCCTATCTACGTTTTGTAACTGCTTTCCTAAATTGTAGGAAAAATGCATTCTAAGGTTTATAAGAAATTTCATTTACTGACATTCAGGGTTTTTTTCTGCTTTGACACAGGTTGCCAAGCAAAACCTGAGGGGCTGTATTGTAGTTCTGAATTAGAAAAGGAACTGTTGAAGGGATCAGGAATATTTTGAAGTACACATATTTACTGCAGGAAATTAGGTCCTTTTCTCATGAGCATGGGGAGTAATCAAAGGACCAAGGATGGCTTCCCCTCTGCAGCCCCAGACCCCTGTACTTGGCATCCTGACCCAAAAGCATGTTTTTTCTCAGGGCCACATGCCAGTACTGCTCGGGCTTTGTTAAACCTTTCTTCTTCTTATATTTATGTACTGCCTCTTCATCTCTCTCCAGTGTGACAACGATCTACCCACATGGCCTTCCCTGAAAAATAACTCGGCGAGAACTTTTCCCCCCAGATCATCCAAATTACTGAGTAGCTTTGTACTTTTTTTGTCTTTTGTTCAAAAGAGAAAAAACAAGCAAACAAACAAAACAAAACAAGGAAAGGAAGGGAAGTTTCAAGGGTGTTTAAGCTGGACTTTAGCAATATATTTTCTGGGACTATGTTCATCCTTAGCTTTTTTAACGCAGGGTGCAAGAGGCCCCATCAGCTACAAGGGTTATCAGTTAATACCAGCACGGTAACTTAACCTCCAGGGGCGAGACACAAACTGCCCTGAACTCAGCAGCTAAACAGGTACCCAACTGAGGATGAAGCCTCCAGGAAAAGTTGATGTGTTTGTTGAGGTCATACTTACGCTTCAGGGAATGTCCTCCTTTTTTCCCTTTCCCCCTATTTTTCCCCTTTTCTTCTTTAAATAAAAAATGATCTGACACTTCCCCAAGCGTTAGTAGAGTCTTCATCATTAATGGAATTGCTTATTGACTCAGATGTGGAACTCAGCTCTTCTCTGTGACTTTTTGTGGAAAGAATGGTGGAAAGCTCTGGTTATGTCTACATAAAAGAAGAGCGAGATCAAAAGATTCATTTTGCGTAAAATTTTTAAGAATGTGTAATTTTGCTGTCATCTCCCTAAAATCATGGCACAGTTTTTTAATGCTATCAAATGTGATGTATTTTATGTTGGGGTTTTTTTTTGGTGGGGTGGAATTATTATTATTTCAAACTTAATATAAATAGGAAGAAATCTGTAATGTCAAAGCTATAAATCTTTTGCTTTCATAAAAATTATGGAATCATTGAGCTATATGGCTGGAGGGGACTTCAAGTGTTCATCCAGTCCTCTGTCCAAAGTAGGATTAAGTAACATCTACATCATTTCTGACAGAAATATCTCTAATGTGTTTTTGACAACCTCCAGAAATGCAGAGCACACATCCTATTGCTGTGCTTAACTGCGTTCACTTTGAGATGAGTTTTTCTTTCAGTCTAACTTGAACCCTTCTTGATGCAAAAATAAAGGTTCCTTTAATTTTTGGTTTGACTCAATATAGATAGGGAGAAAAACATTATTTCTTCTTTCTGTCTTCAGCAGCCTCTTGTGTATTTGAAAATGTATTATGTCCACCCTCTCTCTTGTCTTCTGTAGACTAACCAGCTTGCTCAGTCTGTCCTTAGTCCTCTTCTGGACTTCAAAGGGTTTCTCTAGCTGTCCAAAGGGTTCTCTCTGGCTGACCCACCTTTATCTAGGAACAGTACGTAAAAGTGGATGTGGTACTTCAGATGGGACCTACCAATGCAAAGGAAAAGATTCACATGCCTATGTTTAAAACTGTGGGTAGGAGGTAAAAAATTCACTTGGTATTGGTGAGGACCAAGAAGCCCAGCAGCACTTACAGATGGTTCCCATTTGAAACAAAACGTTTGCAACTGAAAAAACTAGAAATAAATTCTTTCAACTCCTCCAAACCAAAGGAGCTCCGCAGAGAGAGGACTGCTCAGCAGCAACGACTTCTTTGTTTTTAATTGCAGAATCCATAGCATCACTAATAAATCATGACAGTGTGACAAATGACCAGCCTCAGCTGAGGGATCCTGCCTGAAATCCCACTTGGTTAATTGTGTTGCACCTACCAAGGTTTCTCTTGGAGTGGTTGGTTCAGTGCTGACTCCAGGGGAAGTGTGCCACCTACTGAATCACCAGCTCTGCTTCCTGAAGCACCCTGGGATTTCCTTGGAGGGCTCCCAAATGCATTTGGCCAAGACCAACCCTGTTTAGCTTATGAAAGCAGACCAGATCACAGCCTGAGGCTGTTATGGCTGCTAGCCATATTACTCATTGGGGATGTTTAGTCATGTATCTCTATGAAGGGAGACCATATTGCATTAAATGTCTCAAGTTAGTTCTGCGTATATTGTTTGTAAATTGCTTTGTGATCCTTTCTGAGTGGAAAGAGCTGCATGTGTATGAAATATTAAGACTTAATGGAGTGTATATAACATGTATAGATACTTTCAGGTAATTTTTGTAACAACCTTTCATGTTACAGCTATCTGATAGAAAATGTAATAAAACAGACTGGGAAGGCAGCCTCTTTTAAGTTCTGCTGTTTTAGTACTGAATTATTCTGATTTCACTGTTGAAAGTCTGGTTTTGATACTTAAATATTGGTAATTCTTAACCAACATGGTTGTTTAAATCTAATAGTTGTGAGTAGTAGGATCAACACTATCCAGCTACCATTAATTGGAATACAATTCCACTTGACTGCAATAAGTCCTAACTGATATTTTACTATTAATAAATTTACAAATGGTAAATGGCTTTGCAGAGCACACCTCATTCTGGGTAAGCCCTGCCCCCCCCCCCCAGGTGGCTTACAGCAGTATTGTGTAAGTCTTCCAATATTAGGAGAGGTTTTAATCTGAGGAGAGTGGCTGCTGCTATATTGTATAAGTTATTTACTCTTTCTCTCTAATTTTCGTAGGGGATAAGATCTAGGCAAAGCAGGCATTGGTAGCTGAGTATCCTCACTATAGGCTGGACTAGTATAGTTGGTTTGGTTTCAAAAGTATGAATGAACCCCAAACCACCACAAGCTGGCATGCTTGATACCTCTGTACAAATTACTAAACCCACCCTTATCTTTTTTTCTTTTGAAGATACTAGTATATGCCAGGGATCTTGTTCTATATGAATGGTCTCTGATCCTGCCGTTAAAAACCCTTATGATTTCCCTGTCTGAAGTCTTTGCCTCATTGTACCCCTGCTTTGAGTGTATCCAGCAGGAACTGAAAATAAAAAAGCATTAAAGAACTGCTGGCACCTTGTGGTAAATGTTTGAAAAACATTTTTAGCAACAGTTTAGGCTGTAAAACATAGGAATTCTGATTTTTTTTTCAGAATGAAAATGAAAAAAAGATCCTTATTATTTTATTCTATTTATACCCCTTCTGTGACCCTCCAGTCCATTTTCTACCTACAATGTTACTGACACATGCTAAAAAGGTGTTTTTTAAAGCAGTTTGTAAAGGTACAGTGGGCCTGGCTGTTTCCAAATGAGATAATTTCATTTGCAAGACTAGTGAATGAGAGGCAAGACTAGTGAGCAAGAGCAGATTTGTAGGCAGGAAAGAAAGCTTAGCTCAATGGAAACATGTTTAGGCAGAGAATATAACTCAGCTGGTCCTTTGTGCTGGTTTTGCTGCTTATTAGCTCGAGGCAGGTAGGCAATATGAAGGACGTGAGTTGGGTGGGATTTGAAAAAAGAAGAGTAGGGGTTTGGTGAACTGAGCTGGGAGTTTTTGCTCAGGAAAAAGAAGAATGAGACTTCAAGGGGCTGGTGTTGTTATTGCAAGGGAAGAGATGGGGTGGAAGGGAGCAGAAGGACTAGGGAGGTCACAGATGTAGCCTGGAGTAGGCTGAGTAAGTGAGAACAGGAAGAATAAAATTGGTATCGTAGACTAGGAGAGCCAACAGATTAGATCAAATATATGTGTGAAGAAGACAAAACAGAAAGCTCTTATATGAAAACATTTCTTGCGAATGAGCTGAGCTGAGTTCCAGACGGTATATCGCCCTGTCTCTCATCTGTGCTTCTTTCTAAATTCACTAGCACTCTGCACTTTACAGACCTTTTTCTTAGTCCCTATAAATTTTTTATGGAAGCCAGGTTAGCTGAAATGAAAAATGGGGTTGTTTTTCTTAGGTGCATGATTTAAAGCTCAGCAAGAAAACTCATGGAAAACATAATTGGCCTAAACAAAACAAAACTTCACCAAATAAAACCTAATTTTTATCAATGCACTCTAAAGCATTTTTTTTTTAGTGGACTGTTTTCATGGCAAAGTTCAACTCTCAGTTCCCAGGGTTTCTGACTGTATGACTCTTTACACTTTTCACTGTCCTTATAAAAGACAGACAAAATGGTTTAAGGAAATATTTTTTAAAATATTCATTATCTGGCAAAGACCAGGCCTGCAGTATTTCAGCCTAAAAAGGGAAAGTTTTGGAAGGTTTTAAAAGTATCTAAAAAAGGGAGATAGAAAGAAAATGAAGATGCAACTGTAAACATACGTTTTAATGTCATCAAATGTCAGCTTTATAATTTCACAAAGTCTCATTTATAACATATGTATAATGCTTTCCATATAATAATATCTTTCATCTAGGTATGTGTGAGAGATATACCCCTCTATCTTTGTGTTATGAGCACAGCAGTGAGGCAGGTGGAATCACACCACATCAGTCACATCCCAGAATAAATTCTGGTTTTGCTTTGCGTTTACCTGATCAGCTCCCGTTTGAGTGAATCTCTGTAAGAGTCGTTGCAAGTACTTAATACTTTTTTGTTTGAGCACGCCAAAAATGCTGAGCAACTAAGGAATCAGATGCATCTGAACAGAGATTTCATGAACTGGCTTCCAAAATATAGAGGAATAAGAATTGTATGAGCTGTTCTGGGTAAGAGTTAGATGATGACTGTGATGGCTGCCCATCCTTAGGTCTTTTTAAGCTGGAGACACGGAATAGCCAACACGGACAACCAAAGCAAAATTAAAACACAGCAAAGTGAAAACATATTAACCAACCAATAAAAATTATAGCATTCATGATAATCGAGCAACCCGACTGCAGCTTGTGCTCTGAACCTTGCCAAATTTGGGGCTGCTGGCAGGCCACCAAGAATAGCAAATACAACAGACAAGGGCCCCTCATCTGAGAAAGCCTTGCTGCAGTCCCCAGAGAGCTTTGCCCTACGAACCGACGGCAAGAGCATCCCAACTGCTCTGAACAGACAGTGTGGAATTGCACCATGAGATTGTTGCGAAGGGAGATTAAACTAAACTCGCGGTTTGTGTGAATGGAGATTAAATGAAGGGACCCAGTTGTTATTTAGTAAAAACAGTTACCTAGGTTACCTTGGAGTCATTTTTACTGTGTTGGTATGATGTAACCAGCTGGTTTAACGTTTAGAGCTAGTAAAACATGTGCGTATAAATTTTTTTAAAAAAAGGATGTGCCTAATCACTTTCATTTTGCACTCACTTAGCTCAATATTAATAGTTTGCATTGGCTGAGGATTTACAAACAGGCTTAGGAGTGTAACGGTCTAGATTTCTACATCTGATGGCCTGAAAGTTAGAGGGAGTGAAAAGTTTTGTCTGACTCCTAGATCTTTCCTCCCACACATGCTGGCCACAAGATAAATCATGTGTATGAGTTTATAGTGGAGTCGGTGCTGGATGTTAAGCAACACCCAGAAGTGAAGTTCTTGAAATAATTTCCTGTGAAAGCAACAGTAGACAGATTTGTAATCACAGATCGTGGCATTAATCAAGTAAACAAACCATCCATTTTTTTGCTGTGGCATTCCTGAAATCCCTTTTAGGAACACTGAAAATTCTACATAATGATACTGCCTAATAACGAGCGTAATCAGAGCAGAACGGCATGCAGCCACGCAGGGGGCTTCTCAGGTCTGCGGGGCACAGATGCAAAATTCCTCTGATAAAAGTGCTGCGAGTCAGCAGACATCTGAAGCGTTGCTTAAATATTTCAGTAGTATTAATACTACGTCTCTCCATTGTAATTAAAACATTTCTCCTCTTTAAAACTTTCCAAAAGGTTGCTTAGCCCACTCTACCAGCTGAGAGAAATTTCAGGCAGGGGCTGGGAGTCAATCAGTAAATAAAGGTATAAACTTTGTCCTGCACTGTTATTCAGGCTGACAAATTCCCACTCAGTAAAAGCTGCTGACAGCTGTGGACTGCTCAACAACTACAGCTAATGTGGGGGAATCCGCTCTAGGAAATGGGGCGGGTAGATTTCGTTCAGCATGCTTCAAAATGGGGTTTGCTGGAGGGGAAAGAACCGGCTGGTGTTGAAAAGGAAGGTGTTTGGGTCAGAGGGGGCTGCTTGTGGAGCTACACAGTGTTCAGTGCAGTCCTGATTTTGTCTGGTCTTTTCACTAATGGTAATGCAAGTATAACAAGTACCGCTGGTGACACAGGGTTTGGAGATGTTGGCAATACGGAGAAGGACCTGGATATCATACAAAAAAAAAAAGACAAGAAAAAGAAAAACCAACCCCCAAAAAAGCTGGATGAGCTTTGAGTACTGAAGTAATGGCAGTGGAATGAATTTCAATATTAAAAAATGCAAGGCTGTGCCTGAGGGGACTAATAAAAATTTCTAGAAGAAGAAGAAGAAGCTGGGAACTCATCATCCGGAAACAGCTATGTAGGAGGAGGGTCCATGGATAGCAGCAAGTGGTCATGGAGTGGCAGGAAGCTTCTGTGGTGGTCTGCTCGTTTCCTAGGTACCAGCACTCTTAAATAAAACTGCATCAGGAGGATGGCTTTCCAGAGGCGTCGGGAGGTATTAGACTGGCATGGTGGACTGATCTGGAGCTAACTTTTAATACTGCTGAAAGCATGCTAGGGAAGGTGGGGGGGAGGTTGGTTACCAAAGGTCTTGAAAATGAAAGTAAGTAGCTTCAGGAGGAAAGACTGAGTTGATTAAGGGCTACCCAGACAGAATTGGCATGTTCAATGCAAAGCGTTGGGAAAAAAGTCTTTGCAGCGGGAGTCTGGACAGATATGAAAGAGGTGAAATTGCATTGGTAAAAGCCAGAGAAAACGATGTTGCAACTATTGACGTGCAGGGTGGTGAGACATATGTTCCAGTTATGAAGCAATTACAAGGATATATAAGCCCTGAAGTGGTTTCAAGCTGAATTCAGATTGGCATCTCCGTGCAGAATAATTAAGGCACGAAAGCCTGAACATGAGGGACAAAGACAGTAGAAAATTTCTAAAACCTACTAAATTAAATTCACACTGCTTGGAAGGAGGAAACAGGGGGAAAGTTTTGGGGGAGACAAGAAGAAACAGTAAAGGCCTAGGGCTTGGAAGGTTAAAAACTGAAGGGACACATCCCAGTTAAGCAGGGAAACTGATCTAGGCACTGCTTCTTTTGTATCAGACCTCTTCAGCTATATTCACAGAAGTGTCCACTTACATTAGAGGGAATCTTGGGCTGTAAGTGAACTCTGCAGGTTCTCAGATGAGTTAGTCATCATTGTTTTAAGTTGTTTATCCTGTTTCCATAATAAATCTTTTTTTTTTTTTCTCTCTTCTTTTAAACAACTTAACAGTCTAGTTTGTTGGGGTTTTTAAAATTGAGCTGACTGTGGTTCGTTTTTCAACAGAAGATTAATCTTCTGTCCTTATGTGAAAAATCACCAGGGATGCCAGCATGCCAGTGAGATTTTTCCAATACAGAATTTACAGAAGTGCCTCACTGACATGGGCTGTGGTCACTAAGGACAAAGGCAACCATTTGGTTTTGCACAGTGGCAGGAACAGGCTAGTGTTAGAGGGTATCCGAGCAGATGACTATTCCACGTGTAAATCTTGTAGGCACAGTTTGTGTGGAATATGTACTTACCTACTGGGTATTTCTGCATACCTGCATGTTTTGTAGCTAGATTTTTATATTCTGGGTTTGTTGTTTGGGGTTTTTTTTATGCAAGACTAGAAAAGCTGTATGTTTTGATTCATAGAAACTGGTATTAAAACTAAAGCAGCATCCTGCCCAACAGAATGTGGAATTGAAGTTAGAAATAATTTCTCTTTCATTTATCATTACAGCAAAACTGGTTCTGTAACTCTGACTCTGATGTCAGTAAAATGCAGATCTTTCATAGTCCTGAAAGGATTTACTTGAGTGTCTGAGAGAGATCTGTTTGTTTTTAATAAGTTTAGAGATAATAAATAGCCATACTTTTCCAGAAGAAAGGGACTGGAGGACTAAACATACGATGTAAATCCTAAAAACATAAGTGGCTACAGATGGACCTCACTTGATTTCAGAAATGAGTCTGTGACTGGAGAAGTTACTATGAAGGAAACTGAACTAGGATTTCCTATTTAACTCCCATTACCAAAAAAAAAGAAAAGGAAAAACACAATAGTTTTCCCTTTAAAAAAATATCTAATCATGTAATAACTTTATGTCACCAACAACAGAGTTTTAATTCTTATGCCTGACTTGTTATTCCGAAAACTTTACATTACATTATGTTTCGATGGGAGACACTGCAAATTAGGGAATTGCAGGCTGGCCCTTAGCTGTGGCCGCATCTGAGTCTCTCTGTTGCAGACTTCTTTGGTTTTTCAGAAACATTCTTGAAAAATTCTAATCTGTACTAAGAGTGTCTGGCGCTTAGGTGTCAAAATGCTGGATGTAAATTAAATTCAGATCTTTGGATAGAGCCAGGTTAAAAACGGTACCACTCGGATAATGAATTCTTATCATCCTGATCGTGATTGAATGGTGTAAACGCTGTGCCTGAGGATAAGCCAGCACCAGCAGAATTACTTGGCTACCTGTAATTCATGGAACTTCAAAACTTGTCAATTTGTCCAGTGAGAGTCCAGGAAACATTTCCTAGTGGTTGCTTATAGTCGTTCATTTTCATGGAGGAAATATTGTACTATCAGCTGGATTACTAGCAAAAGAGGATGTATCTTTAAACGCAAGTGGTGTGTGTGTTTTAATCAGATAGCACTGTAAATCTATGCTGCTGTAATGAGGGTGATCTGATTTCCAGCATTCTCTTTTTCCAATTGGAACTGAGTCCCAGAGCTTTGCTGATTTTTTTTTTTTAAGCGTCATTAGAATATTAATTATCTTTATCATGCTGACAAATAAAGAGGGCTAACAAAAATGCATGAAGAAGAACGTTTAGGGGAAGACTGAAATTTGTTTCAGAGCTAATCAGTACTATTATTCAGTGCTTACCATACTGTGCTGCACAGCACATATTTAATTACAGCAGATGAGTTTGCTCTTTTAATTCAGATTTGCAATTTCAGCTTACTTTTCTGTCTGTTAGAAGCACAGTGGGGAAAGAACATCAAAACCAGATCCTTTTCCCTGTTACAAGAGTTGAGATGAGACTGTATGTGATACAAGCTTAAAACTGGGTCCAGGGCAATGCCTGCAGAGTTTCACACTGAAGATTAAGATACCTGAGGTCTGGGGTCAAAATATTTAGGGTACATGGCTGGCAAAGCTTCTTCAAGCAACTCTAAAAAGCATCGACTCCACTTTTCAACCAGCGCATGCTAATTATCCCTTACAGTAATTAGAATCACACTGGGGGAAGGGAACCTCCTGTTCATTATGCATGAACATTAAAGATTACATGGCATTTTTAAAATAATTGCAGCTGTTTACTTCTGTCCTTAGTCAACATCTCCCCTCTGCACTCCTGTGCCATTTGCTGGCCGGCTGCCATCTCCCATGTCAGGGCTGGTTGCATTGCATGACTTTTTATGGCTGGCCTGCAAGGTGCTTCGGGATCTCTCAGGGTGAAAGGTTCTACAGAAATGTAAAGCATTATTTATTATTTTGCATAAATTTCTGCATTGCTTGTCTTAGGTTTTTGTGGTTTACAGTGGTAATAAAATAGCTGGCTACTCGGACCGGATGACTCAGTGATACGTAATTGGATACAGAGCTCTTCACTTCCAGATCAGCTGCTCATCACTGGCCCACAGCTATTTGGCGAGCATATAGTAAGTAGGCAATTCCATCTTCTAGTGGCTGAATGTCCCCAGAACAAAAAATACGATCCCAAGTGCCATTAACGTGCTTAAGACTGTCACCAAGGAAGGGTTTCTTATCTTAAGATCGTTCTTTAGGATTTGGGTTAAGATTCATTGCCAAAATGTTCTGGGGAAATCTCCTGGCTGTCGTGCCCTTTGCCCGTCTGTGTGGATTGTCATAGAACACCCATCTCCAGAGCTGTTGGACCCAAACTCTTGGTAGTTCTTCCTCCTTAAATATTTTCAGAAGTGTGTTTTTAACTTAGCGGTGCGCTTGTGCATGTGAGTGAGAGAGGGAGATCTTTGTTCCAGGATTCACTCAGACTTGGTCCAGTCCAGTTTCTTACAGTGCTTATGTACAAGAAATCTGGGGCAGTTCTCACAAAGGCTACTTCCACATATTTATTTCATAACAATTTGGAGAGCTTATTGAAAAAACAGCTCTACCTCTGATACAGCTCAATGCTGAGCACTTTGACCTGAGTCTCCTTAAAGGAGAATGGCTTTTTCCAAAGAACCCAAGTGACTTGGGAACATGCATCCCATGAGCAATTTGAAAAATCCACTCTTGACCCTGCCTTATTTTAGTTCTGCTGAAATTGGTGGACCTATGCGTTCTTATGACCTTGCTAGTGACAGCTAGCCTGCTCAGACCTCACAGTCTCCTTGTGCAGGCACTTGTGCAGACAGTCCCTCAGTCCACTACAAAAACATGGGACACCCAAGTTGAACTGAACACTGAATAACACCACATGGGTTTGCAGTGGTCTGTAACTGAAAAGGTTCACTGGAAGCAATTTGCAAAGAAATCCTTAGGAAACCACCTGGATGGTTATTTTAAATTAAAAAAGGAAGAGATGCCACTTTAAAAAAATAATTTTTAATACTAGGTTTAAGGTTCCATACATGTGATAGTCATTAAAGCTTATTTAACCCTGAAATTATCTGGCCTCTTTAATTCCACAGGGACTGTAAGGCTCTTGGGTTAGAAATGAAAAATAATGTCAGAATGAAAATGAGACTTTCCTGAGTGCAGGACCATTATTACAGAATATTTTCTTAATCAAGCCTCTTTAAGAGCCAAGTAGCGGAGAAAAAAATAATCAGGCTATGCAGCTTTCATCCACAGATAGGGTCTTCGCCGATGCTTTGGGCCACTGATGGAAACAGGCACAAGTCAGTCCCAAAGGCTGTGTGTGATACACTCACCTAAAATGCGTGTAGAACTGATGATTTCTCCATCCGCAATCTCAACTGTAGTACACCCAGTTCCTTGTTACAATGCGCTTTTGAGATAATCCCAGTGCGCTCTTGACATTTGGGCTCTCGACATTCAGAGCCTTCTGGTCGTTCAGACTGGAAACTTTTCAGCAGGAGCAGTGATTTTTGTGGAGTTTCTGTTACACCAAACATCTGTGGTGTGCCCCACCACCCTTTCCCCAAGGATGAAACATGCTGCAGGGAGGGTGTTGCAAGCATTCCTGAACTGGACAGCTAAGCTGGAGTCATAACTGTGCTGGCCAGGGCGCTGCTTTGAAGAAGGCTCCCATTGGAATTAAAACATCCCACAACTCTCATCACAACAGCCCTATTCTTGAGCGTGGCTGAACATGGAAATTTAAGGATGGGGGCGGAGTGGGGGGAGAAAGAAAAGACAGACAAGTAAACAGATAAAGAGGGAGCTCTTGCATGCAAGTGGAATTTCCTCTGAGCACAGGACATTCTTTATCATTAACTGGTCTGTCACAGGAAGCAAAATGGGAAAACAGTGTTTCCTGTTAGGGGGAAGAAAAAATCAATAGGCCTTGGAAATACCTGCCTGGAAAGAACTTTTTGTATTCCCACCAGCAAGCAAAATAAGTTTTTAACTCCTTTGGAGCATGAGCTCCGTTTTAAAGCAGTTTGCGTCTTGAAATGGGACTTCAGTGTAAACATATAATTTAAAAATGATTGGCAGTTCAAGCTGTTTGGATCTTTCTTGCTCATTTCAAAAAATGCTCTAACTCCTGGAAATGTCTTCTATAAGACACAAGCTTTTTTTAAGACACTTGAATTCTTCTGAGTTAGTGCCTATGAAGGCAATAATAATTAAAAGGGCTGTTCGCTTTACAAATGCAGTCACTCCTCTAATATTTTAAGATGCTCACAGGTGGACAATGGGTCTTGCTTCTGGTAAACAAAGTTTTCTCTAGGAAAGAGCATAGTTGCCAGGCAAACACTTGAAGCCTCAGGGGGACAGTGAACTACCCTGCAGCTCCTGCATCACCTTTTTGGTTGTATTTTGCTCCAAATACAGCAGGGTGGTGGAAGCATGGGTCTTTCAGAAGAAGAGTGAGAAGGGGTCGGTTCGCTGACAAAGGCTGCAAAGGATGCCTTTGCACAAGCGGCCCCAGGGTAACCCGGGTTCCTCCTGATAATTGTTTTTTCTCTTTGGTGGCAGCTTCCTTCCTTCCAAAGGTGGGCCTGGGGATTTAAGTTTGTGCCTCAGTTGTTTTTTTAAAAAAGTTTATAGCAATGCCAGTGGCATAAGCGAATGAGCAGAAGCTACGTAATCTGTCAGTGTAAATGTAAGAGGGCAAAATACAAAGAAGGAGGGAGGGAAGATGACCGCTTGGACAAGCACAGAAAAAGGGTTGGAAGTCACGTTTTTTTTTTTTAAATGGAGAGGGAGAAGTGGGCTGAGCTTAAAATGAAACTATCAGCAAGGCTGGAATTAAAAGAAAGCTTTAGGAATGATCTAACTTTTATTTTATTACATTACAGAAGACAAAAAATCAATAGCTGGTAATTCAGACATAAATGAGTTATACAGGCCATTGACACAATGGACCAAACTTTATAACAACCACATCTGATGCTGTCAAGCCACGGGCTTCAGTGGCGCCAGTAATAATTACGGCCGATCACCTCTAATTCAGAGCTGCCTTGCTTGATAAAGGTGTCACTCTGAGTGGCTGCAGCATCGATATCAATTGAGGATGTCATCCAGCAGGTCAGCCTGCTGCGGAGAACTCTGTTTTTTTAATTGAATAGGATAAACCTTTGGTTTTTCTCCTCCTCTCATTCTGTCTGTAAAACTCATACAGAGCTTAAGCAAAAATCATTTGAATTCATGATTGCAACTACTTTAATTCAAGACTGAACCCATGACTGAAGCTAACTGTGTTGATCCATAGAAATACATTCTAAAGATAATTTATAACCACAAGAGAATCCCTGGGAGGAGAGTTTGGTATTTTACAGAAATCTGTTTCTCTGCTACATAAGGAGCATTACATCTCTGTCATGATCAAGTAATTAATCCCCTCCCCAAAATATACCTTTTTGGTAAAATGCTGCTAGGCAATAGAAACTGTTTTTTCCATAAACTCACATCATTATAAGGAAGAAAACACATTGGCTTTGATGTTTTCCTATTGCTTTCTGAATTGGGGTGACAGATGTGTCTGTTGACTGTCGGAAAACTGAATTTCACCCTGAGACATGGGATGAGGTAGCTATGTAAAATATGCCGAGTTCTTGATCTATAAAGAAGGAAATCACTTTTAAATACCTCTCCAGTGTTTCACGTGCCATTACTATTATTGTTATTGCTGAGGCTTTGTGTTCTTTTGTGGAGTAACTGTTTTGTACTGTGTTGGTTACAATTAGCTGTGAGTGGAAAACAGTGAAAAAAACCTCTGTGGGGGAGGACACGGGAGGTCCTTCAGCCACGGTCACTGTAGCATTTAACATCAGGAGGACTTGCAAACTGCGATGAGATGCAGCAGAGCGGCTCGCACCACAATAACTAACACTCGTGCACATGAAAAGCTTCTTCTATTTTGAAAAAATTATTACTAGTTCCACTTAGAAACATTCTCTACCCTTAAAAAAGCATCGAACATCAGACTCAGGTGATAAACACCAGAAGGGAACTGTTTTAAACGCGGGGCAAGCAATAGCAGCGGCAGGGCGGTGAGTTGGTTCATCAGCTTGCGGTGCTGTATGGCTTGGGGCCGTTCTGCTACTTTTTAAGTAGTGGAGAAAGTGCCTTGCACCTGTACGTTTGCAGGCGCACCAGGAAACAGCCCCGTAGTTATCCCTCAAGAACGCGGGGCTCGATTCCAGCCCTGAGCGGCTGAGGCAGAGAAATCCCAGTGTAACGGCATACCCTGTAAAAGCAGCGCTTATTCATTCTCCCCAGACCCACACAAACACGCTGCCTCCGCTTTCACGGCTTCTCTGCTGCGCTCCTTGTCTCCGGCTCCTTCTCCTCCTTTCCCAATCACCGGATCTTCCCGAAGCCCGGACCAGGCGGGCAAGAGGGTGCCAGCGCAGTTTTTGTGCAGTATCTTCGGATCAGCCCCAGTCAATCATGTCAGCCCCGTCGTCCCTGGGTTTTCCTGCGATCCGGCAGGCAGCTGCGCAGGCCCTTCAGAGGCGGCACTGTTTCTTTCTCTGTTTACTGGTTTCCAATGGCAATTGCACCACCGAGTCTCAGTACGTCTGGAACTTGGCCTGGGGCTGTTTTGGTTACATTGAAGTTTTTGCTTCAGCTCTGCCAGATTTAAATGGTGACTTCACCAGCACTGAGCTAAAAAGGAGAAAAGGGGAGGAGGGAGGTAGTGTAGCGAGCGGGAGCGAGGAGGGAGAGGGCCAGAGCATTACATCATCACTTGGACGGGAATCAAATGGGAAGGATATGACTCACTCGGGCTAGTTAAGCTTTGGCTCAAGTTCTACATACACTCATTCCAGGGCTCTCATGTTCTGCACCTCAGCAGGGAATTCAGGCTCAGTGATGTCCATGAGGTTTGTTTTTAATTTTCTTTTCCTTTTCTGATTTCTATATACTTTTCCCCCCGCCTCGCCTTCCTCCTCCTCTCCTCCTCCCCTCCCTAGTCCCCCTTTCCCACTTTCTTTCCCACTTCGACAGAGTTTGTTTTCTGGTGCGTGTGACCTCGACTCTTAGCAGCAGAAGCTGGTTTGGGTTTTTTGTTTTTTTTTTTTTGTTTTGGTTTTTTTTTTTTTTTTTTA